>MU748578.1:15321-29595 GCA_026770625.1 Nicotiana glauca
AAATCGAATACCAAGTAATTAACAACATGGGAGGGGGAAACATGCTATGGGGAAATACAATTAGCAGTAATCCAGAGTAACAACCAAACAGCTTAAAGTCCACAATGAAACAAGAAGTCAATATTCAGACATAACCACAGATATCAACAACTGTTGCTGCGTGCAACCTGCTCCATAATTACCATTGTTGCGGCGTGCAACCCGCTCCACAATACCATTGTTGCGGCGTGCAACCCGACCCACATTATTTATCATTTATCATTGTTGCGGCACGCAACCCGCTCCTCCGCATCATTTGTTGCGGCGTGCAACTCGCTCCTCAATATCATTTAATAGTCTGAGTCCCCAAGCAACAGCCACAATGAAGGGACACACAGCAAACAAATACATGGCAATCATCCCAGCAAGGGAATACAATTAACAATTCAATCATCCCGGCAAGGGAATATAGTTAACAATTCAATCATCCCGGCAAGGGAGAATATAATAAGTACTTACGTCCCGGTAAGGGAATAATCAACAATGTTTCCTTTTCCTTACTTTTCTTATCATATAATTTACTTTACTATTTTGAGCCAACGCTCCAAAGAATTGAATAATCAATTACTATTCACACATTATTCACAACATATAGACATTCTCCAATAAACATGGAATTCACAGCCAGCTCATGATAATCACATTATAAGGACTCACGGCCATGCTAGATACCAATGTATAGATACTCGTCACCATGCCTATACATCGTACTCGATCACATAGCAATTAGCAACAAGACTCAACTCCTATTCCCTCAAGCTAGGGTTAGACCAAACACTTACCTCAAAGCCTTGAAATCCGCTTAATCCTCAACTATTGCTTTACCTCGTGATTCAACCTCCAATTCAGTGATATCTAGGTATAATCAATTTAATAATATCAATAAAGACTCAATGGTAACTACTCATAGCCTAGATATGAATTTTCTAGCATTATTCCAAAAATCCCAAAATTAGACACCGGGCCCACATGGTCCAAACTCGAGGCTCGGACCAAAACTCAATCACCCATAACCCCACGAGTCCAAAGATACAATTTGTTTTAAGATTCGATCCCAAATTGGGGTTGAATTAATTAAAATTCTCAAAACCCTGACTTTGCTCAAAACCCATAATTTCTACCTTAACTTCATGATTTAGGCTTAGAAACTTGCTAGTTAATGAAGGAAAAGTAAAGGAAATAAGTGGAAAATTACTTACTCAAGTGGTCTTGAATTTTGGGGGCTTTAATGGCTTCCTAGGGCTTGGGAGAGAAGAGGGCTCGTGATAAAAAGTGAAGAATTTCCGTTACTGGTTCTGTTTTTAGTCTTAAAAATTCGCTGGGCAAAATTGCCCTTCGCGTTCGCGGGAAAGGGGCCGCGTTCGCGAAGGGTAACTGGGCAATGGATCACGAACGCGTGGAACAGGAACGCGAACGCGTAGAAGAAGAACTGGGGGGTCCAAGATTGTCCTACACGAACGCGTGCAAAGGGACGCGAACGCGATAGAGAACAGAATAGACCAATGCAATCGCGACGGCCTGAACGCGAACGCGATGAAGGGAAATACTAGGGTTTGAATTTAGCTTACGCGATCGCGGTAGAGAACATGCGAACGCGATGAACGAGATAACAAGGCACTGCGAACGCGAGCCTAGGGCCGCATTCGCAAAGAACAAATCCGGTCTGCAACAACTAAAGAAAATCTGCTATGTTTCTAAGTGAAAAATCACCCCGACACACCTCCGAAACACTCCCGAGCCCTCGGGGCTCCAAACCAAATATGCACACTGACTCAAAAATATAATACGAACTTGCTCGAGCGATCAAATTGCTAAAATAACATCAAAATCATTGAATCAAGCCTCAAGATCATCATTCTCCTTTCAAAATTCATAAACTTCCAACTTTAGACATTTAGGTCTGAAACACGTCAAACGACGTCCGATTTCGATCAAACTTTACAGGAAGCGCTTAGACAATATATAAGGCTTGTACCGGGCGTCGGAACCAAAATACGAGTCTGATACCATAGTCTTTTAATCAATTTTCATTTCCATTTTCCTTAATAATTTCAGAAAAATAATTTAAGAGAAAAATTCTTTTACTCAGGTTCTAGACCTCGGATTTCGACTCCGGGCACATGCCCGAGTCCCATATTTTTCTATGGACCTTCCGGGACCGTCCATTCTCGGGTCCGGGTCCGTTTACCAAAAATGTTGACCAAAGTCAACTATAATCATATTAATATCAAAATTCTTCAAATTTTTCACAGAATTCACATATTTCAACACAAAAATTTTCCGGTTACGCGCCAGGACTGTGCACGCAAATCGAAGCGATAGAAAATGAGGTTTTCAAGATATCGGAAGCACAGAACAGATGAGGAAAACAGGTGATGACCCTTTGGGTTGTCACAGTAATGGATTAAATCCTCCCAGGATAAAACGGAATAAACCTTCCTGCAACAGTGGCAATACAAATTGCAGGATACCAACGAACTCAAAAACGGAGCAAAATCACACTTACAAGTTTGAGAGAGAGAGACTGCAAATTAGGATGCAGTATATTCAGAAAGAAAGAAGTTCTAGAGTGTTTTTCCTATTTAGAAAATGCAGCCTTGTCTCAGAATTTATAGGCAAATATCAGAAGAGGTGTCTGGAAAAGGTGTCTTTTCTGAAAATACGCTGTCTGCCGCGATCGCGGCAGAACCGCGGCCAGAGGGGCTCTCGGAATCTGCCTGTCACGGTTCTACCACGGCCAGCGAGGCCCTCTGAACGTATTTTCAGCAGTGATTTGGCATTTTAATTAATTATTAAATAATTAAATAAATTTGTCCCAAAAATAAACTTATCAATCGATCATTATCCAAATCCAAATCCAAATCCAAAGCCGAGCCGAGTGAGCGACGACGACGGCGCGAGGGTTCATTCTCTTCAACTCCTTTTAAGAGCTTTAAGAAGTGAATCTATATATAAGCATACAAATGTGATTGTGCCTCACCAATGAGGGACAAAGTGCAAGACAAAAGTTCATTTCTTCAAATTTTCATTTTTCCTCCATTTTATTTCCCTCCATTTCCAATTCACACTATGTCTACTTTAAAGCCCAATGGCTAAAAGTCCAACAGATACCTTCTGTAGCATTACTACAATCCCAACTGTCCAAGTTATTGAAAGGGTCTTGTAATGAATCTTTTATTGATTTCAAGCAATAAAAATTACTTTCTGCAGCACTACAGACAGAAATTCTGCTAAGTAACATTAATAGAAAGCCAAGAAATGTCCAGACGAAAAAGAATGAATTGGGTTTCTCCATGTATTTTGAGATACCTATTGCTAAATCTTGAATAAAGAGGAGGAAATATCAGCACTGAAAACCTATCTGAAGAAGGATTTACTTCAATTTTAACACTTTTAATGATGCAAAGTGGTGGGGTCAAACTAGTCAGGCAAAGCAGTCAACTTCCTTGCAGTTTACTGAAGCAACTTGGAAAAAGCTTCAATTTTGTCTTTATTTATTGATGATTGTTGACTTTTAAGGTTTGATGTTCTCAGCGTAAAACGTTTTTAAACATGTGGAAGTTGGGATATTTTCTAATCAAATTAAAATTGAAATAGTGTTTTAAAAGGCGTGGGACGTAAGGTGAGATGTTTTACATATCCTCGTATTTTGGTCTGTCAAGCCATGGGACCGGCCCTCGATCCATCTTCCGAGCCCTGGTTCATTAGTAAAATCGGGTGCGTCCGGTTTTAACCATATACACATCTATTGAATCAATTGAGCTGCTAGATGCAAATGAACCTTGCATCTCGGAGGTAAATAAACTTGTCTTATTCCATGTTAACTATCCTAATAATGATCTTAATCTTCCTCAAATTGTCAATAGTAAGTAGTCATCCTAATTGATCACAAAACCTTATTGTAACAGCCTAGCCCACTAATGATATTGTCCTCGCACGGCTTTAAAACGAGTCACTAGGGTCTAAAGCGTATTTACTTATATACCCAGCATCTTTTTCGTGTTTTGTCAATGTGGGATACGCCTAAGGTATTAGATACACCCTCACCCTCTTAGGGACTCAGCGTCCTCGCTCCCGTGTTTTATCGATGTGGGATTCGCCTAGGGTATTACATACACCCCCACCCCCTTAGGAACTCAGCATCCTTTTTTTTTAGATAACGATTTTTTTGCCACTTGAAGACAAATTACATTTGCTGAAGGAGGGCTAGGCCTCACCTTCACTATAACAATGTTAACCTGGGGAACCAGGTTAATGACCTATGAGCAAATTATATGTTCCCAAAAATGACAATAAAAATGAAAATAAAGCGTGTACTTCAAGGTGGCTCGTAGATAAGTCCACTAGGCTTTCTCTTACAATGTTAACCGGGGGAACTCAGAATCCTTGCTTAGGTTTGCCCCGCCATCGTTCAAGGTTGCACGCGGAGTGACTCTGATATCATATGTAACAACTCAGACCACTAGTGATATTGTCCACTTTAGACCTAGTTCCCGCACGACTGTAAAATGTTTCACTAAGATTTAAGATTTGTTTACTTATATACCCAGTATCTCTTCCGTGTTTTGTCGATTGGGATTCTCCCGCGATGTCGCACTTACTCTATGGAAACAAGTTTCAGAAGATCTAATCGCAATATGACTTAAGTTAGTACAGACTGAATAGAGTCAATGTAATGAGTAAGAATTTAGAAATAAAGGATCAAGTTTAGATCGACAAAGCAGGGGAATCAAAGGGGTTGCAGTTGGTTTTGAACTAATATAGTAATATCATGGTTATATAGTTTTATAGAAAGAAACTGCTGGAGGCCAATTTCAGAAGATTATTCTCAGAAAAATGCCTATAAAATTCAAACTAAGATAATGCAATGCAGCATCAGTGTGCTGAGCTTCTTTTAGAAACATACAATCAATATGGTTTTCCAACGTTGTAGAGTATATATATAGATTCTATAACATTACAGTTGCAACAGAAGCTATTATTGTACAGACTTATGGCTTTCATAGTTTAATCTAGTGCACTTCTAGTCATATAGACTTGAAATCTCAGTTGATACGGGCATATTTCGTACCCAGTCTGTTCGGCCCTGAGAAATTGTCCTCAATGTGTCATACACTTCCAGCATTGTTGGCCTTTCATTAGGAAAAAACTTCACACAGTTACAAGCTAATTCAAGAAATAGGAGGATTAAATCGTCGACTCCTTTTCCAAGCAAATCTTTATCTGCATCAAGTAGACAAGGCGAGTGATCAAATAGATTTCTCGAGCTGGTCAGTTCATGTGGTTCCTTCCCAGTTACAAGCTCGAGAAGCACAACACCAAAGCAGTAAATGTCTTGCTTGTAAGAACCTAAACCTGAATATTCAGCTACTGGAAAAAGACTCCAACTTAATGCAGTGTCATTCTTACTCCAAAATTTGGCTTCCCAAAAATTGGATATTTTAGGTTCAAAATTTTGATCTAGCAAGACACATCGGGTGCTTATGCTTCCGTGTGTAACGTGTAATTCGTACCCATGATGAAGCCAAGCCAGACCTTTTGCTATCCCTAGTGCAAGTTTAACTCTCCGAGGGAAATCCAAAATCTCAACCTTATCTCCCGTCGAGTGCAGCCATTCATGAAGACTTCCATTAGGCATATATTTGTAAACAAGAAGTTTTTCTTCTTTTCAGTACAGAAACCTATAAGAGGCAATAGGTTCCGATGTCTCAGGCCACCAAGAGTTGTTATCTCAGAGACAAACTCGTCCTCCAAATTCTCCCATTCATTGAGCTTCTTGATGGCAAGTGTCCATCCATTTGGTAGAATTGCTTTGTACACTTTGCCCAACATTCCATTTCCTACTAAATGGTCTTCACTAAAACCACAAGTTGCTTTTTCCAACTCCATGAAACTCATTCTACTAACAAACTTCTCCAGTTTTAGTATCTGTAAAAAAGTGTATTGAATCATTGAAAATATAGACCAGCACAAAAATTTCACAAGTTTATTGCTATCATGTTTATTCCTCATTCCTCATTCCTCAATCAAGAATACGATACCTTCACATCTTTCTCCAGTCAAGAATACATAACAATCGGTGTTTTAAAAGGCGCATGTGTCAGGCGAGGCGTTTTAAGCCTCAGTCATAAGTCACACGTATCTTTAATTTTTAATATAACAAAAATAAATATTAAAAGAAGATAGAATTACATAAAGATTATAAAATTTTCAAGAAAATATAAAATAAGTGAAAATGTTTATAGAACAATTTCATCTTAAACACTAATCAAAAGTCAGCAATTGACTAAATAAAATCAGACTTTGAAAAAAAATCAGAACTGCTTCATCTAATAAAAACTCATAAGACTTTGAGAAAAATATTGAGTAGCAATTTATAAACCAACTTGAAAGAGCGACAGAACTTGAAAAGAAAACCAGAGCAATTGATGAAGGATGACGCGTTTTTGCTTTATTTGCTTTATATTTTACAAATTGATCATTTTTTCTTTTATTCAATTAGAAGACAAAGAGAAAGAATAAAAATCTGGCAAATGAATAAATAAAAAATTGACTTTTAAATTTTTCAACATTTTAGAATTTAATAAAAAGCTAATTTTTGTGCTTTTGGGTATTAATTTAAGAACTTGCTTAGCAATTATAATTCTAATTTGAAGAGGTTTTCTGGGCTTATGCCCCAAATAAAAACTCTTCAAACGCTTAGGCATACGCCCAGAACAATAGGGTTTATGCCTAATGCCTCGCTGACCTTTCGTCACCCCTCCCCAGATTGTACCGGTGCGTTTTTACCACACCTCGCCCCATGACTCGCCCCAAAAAGGCCTTTTAAAACACTGATAACAATATGGATTTGTAAGGATTAATACAAAGTAGAACTAAAGCAGCCAATGAACTTTGCAAGGTATTTGGAATGCAACAACAAATGCCACCTAACAACAACAACAACCCAGTGTAATCCCACGAGTGAGGTCCGGGGAGGGTAGGATTGTATGCAGCCTTACCCCTGCCCTGGAAGGACAGAGAAATTGTTTCCGATAGACCCTCGGCTAAAAAAGATGGAAGAAGCATCGATAGCAAGTAATAGTAAGACAATATATTTAGAAAACTAAATCGAAGATAGCAATAGAGAATATGAAAGAAGTACCGCTAGCAAGTAATAGTAAATATTTAGAAAACTAAATCGAAGATAGTAATAGAGAATATGAAAAAAGTACCGCTAGCAAGACAATATATTTAGAAAACTAAATCTAAGATAGCAATAGAGGATAAAAGAAGTACTAGCACAGTAAGGAAGTATGATGGCAAGTAACAAAAGAACAAGATATGCGATAATAGCAAACTAAGGATAAAAGGGGTATCATACTAGCTAACACTAATACTATCGAACTAATGAAAACAAATGCAGCCTAACAATGCAGGGAAAAGTTAAAAAATTAGCAGAATTTTTACCTTGTGGTTGCTGCTTAATTTAGGTGAAGTTACATGTTGCTTTGGCCTCAGCTTCCATTTGTTCACTGAGAATATTATGCTGTTGATAGTCTTTCTAGGAAATTCAAATAAGAGAAAGACTACAACCAATGTAAAGAAAAGTAGCCAACCATTAACAAACCCTTGGATGAATGAATAAATATCATCTTTCCACTTATCCTCTGAAATATCCTCACATTTATTCAAGGGCTCCCCACAAAGCCCTGGATTGTTGGCTACACTGAACGTCTTAAGGCGAACCAAATCGCTTATTCTGCTTGGAATTTCACCTTCCAACTTTAGAACATTAAGGTATGGACAATTAGCTATATCAGTCGGTATATTGCCAGAAAATGTGTTATTTGAGAGATCAAGTGTTGTGACATGTTCCAGTATCATTGATATATCAGAAGGGATAGTTCCATATAAGTTGTTGCCTGAAAGATCTAAACCAGTCAAGCTTGTGCAATTTTGAATGCCACGTGGAAATTCACCTATTAATCCCATTTCGGAAATCATGATGTTCAGTACCTTATTCTCATCAGGATGCCAACATTCAATTCCTATAAAACGCCAGATGAAACCTTCAGTAAAATTGCTGAAATCCCAAGAGTCCAAAGAATTGAAAGGGTCTTGTAATGAATCTTTTATTGATTTCAAGCAATTAATATCAGTCTCTGTAGCACTGCAGACAGAAATTAGTATCAATAGAAAGCCAAGAAAGGAGGAATTGGATCTCTCCATGAATTTGAGAGACTACTGCTAAATCTTGAAATAAAGATATCAGCACTGAAAACTTAACTGAAGAAGGATTTATACTTCAAATTTCACACTTAATGGGGTCAACCTAGTCAGGCCAAGCAGTCAACTTCCTTGCAGTGTACTGAAACAACATGGAAAAAGCTTCAACTTTGTCTTTATTTATTGATGATTGTTGACTTTAAGGTTTGATGTCTCAGCGTAAAAGTGTCAAACATGTGGGGGATATTGACTAATCAAAACTGAAAATGGCACTTTTGGGGATTATAAAGCAAATTAAAGAATTTCACTAAATAAGAATAAACATAGCTTTTGAAAAAAATGAGCAAGATATTTAGCCCCGATTAGCCATAGATTTTGTCAAATTTTTTCCATTTTTTTTTCTGGCAATTACCTGTTTGTTTATACATTTTATTTATATTTTGGTAAATTTCCAAATCTCAAAACCAGCTCAATAGTTATTTTTAGACCAAAAATATTACCGTTTTGTTATAAAATAATAAAAGAAGAAGAGTATTGCAGATCAAAGTAGAGAGAAGGAATTTTTATTGATATGAGATGAATTACAATAGAATAGAACCCTCTATTAATAGGGAGTGGGTAACTTAGTCATCAAGCAATGAACTCTAGAATCTCTCTAAATATATACATTCACCATAAATACAATTCTATTTATAACACTCCCCCTTGAATAGCTATTCAAGCGATAATGTGCCTCGTTAAAACTTGAACTAAAATAAAACACAGTGTGAAAACAATTCTAGAGAAGGAAAGAGAGTACACATATCTAACAATACGCCTTTTGATTGCCTCGTTAAAAACCTTGCAAGCAAAACCCAGTGGGACAAAACCTTGTAAGGGAAAAAGAGTACAACGCATATTAACTCCCCTGATGAGAGCATCACACATCCTTAAGCATTTACATTCCAATCTTGTGTACCGTCTTCAAAAGATCTTTGGTAGATATTTGATAAATAAATCAACCATATTAACTTGAATGAATATGTTGCACATTGAAATCATCATTGTTGATAGAGATGAACTGTCTTCGTATGATCTTGTCGGAATCTTCAGTTCAATATCTTCATATACAGGTGAAAACTCTTGATATCATATTATCATGCATATAGTTATAGCAAGATACATTTGTGCATAAATTGCAATGAGGGAGTGGTACTTCAAGATCAAGAGTTGTATATGCTTCAACAACAACAACCCAGTATAATCCCACTTAGTGGGGTCTGGGAAGGGTAGTGTGTACGCAGACCATACCCCTACCTTGGGGCAGAGAGGCTGTTTCCAAATAGATCCCCGGCATCCTTCCCTTCAAGAACTTCCCACCTTGCTCTTGGGGAGACTCGAACTCACAACCTCTTGGTTGGATGTCACGACCCAATTTCCATACCCGGTCGTGATGGCGCCTCTCGTGAAGACAAGGCCAATCAACTAACCCAAATCACCTCAAATAGACCATTTTTAAATATAAATGAATAGAAAGTACGACTTCATGGCATTAAAAACTATTAATTGCAACCCAACACAACCTGACCGGGGTGTCACAAGTCACGAGCATCTAAAAGGATTATTAATACAACTACAAGGTCTGTAATGCATAGAAATGAATCTGGGAATCAAGAGGAAGAGACTCGGTGTCGCGAACGCTGGCGGTCACCTTGCTCAGTTTCAATAGTCATACCTTCAATTAGCTAGTAACCCGCTACCGGGTGAACAATACCTGCAACTGCACGCGAGGTGCAGCGAGTAAAGTGAGTACTTCCAACTCAGTGGTAATAAAAGTAAATAATAACTAAATGGTAAGAAATCATGTAAGAACACTCCATCATGCTATATGGGACAGTACAAACTTTTTAGGAAAAAAAGTAAAACCGTAAAAATTCTTTAGAAACATCTAGCTTAGTTTAAAATCACTTTAAAAATATTCTTTTTCCAACAATAAGCATATGAATGCGATATCAGGTAGTGCAAGTCTGCACACAAGTCAGTCCCTTGGGCACAGCACTCTATTTACAAATAACACCAGGATATCCGGTACACAGTGCAAGAAATAGCATGGATGCCAATGATATGAGAGTGATGAATGTCATGCCACGTAGTACACACAGGAATCAATGCGTGAATGCGATGCAATGCACATGACCGCTGCGGCGCGCAGCCCAATCCATTTGGGTACACGCGCTCACTGTGGGGGTTCAGACTCTGGAGGGGCTCCTACAGCCCAAGTGCAATATCAATATCATACCGTTGCAGCGTGCAGCCCGATCCATCCTCAGTCCAGAAATGCACATGCAACACTGCTGCGGTGCGCAGCCCGATCTATGCTCAGTCGAGAAATGCACATAGCCACTAGGGCAATATTCAAATAACAATCCTCAGTTCCGAACGTCAGTAAAATATCATTTAAGTTTTCAAATCTTAGAAAGATGGCTGAGTTTGCAAAACTATATTTAAAACGTTGTACCGAGATCAAATAATATGCAAAGTAATGCAAAAACAGTAATAGCAATCCCTGAAGGATTCAAATAATTGGCACGAAGCCCAAAATATGGCAATACGCCCAAATCATGATAGCATCAAGTAGGTTTCAGTCAATCACGCAATAAAATCAACAACCGGGACGGACCAAGTCACAATCCCCGACGGTTCTCTAACCCACGCTCATACATGGCGTGCAAGTCACCACAATACAGCACTATGATGTGCAAATCCGGGGTTTCTAACCCTTAGAATATCATTTACAAGTATTACTCACCTCGAACCGGTGAAATTCCTCGCTCGCAATGCCTTTTCCCCCTCAAATTGGCCTCCGCGCGCGTCGAATCTAACCAAAATCAGAGCGAATACATTACAATATGCTAAGGGAATATTACCCAATCGAAAACAATCGAAAAATATCAAAAATCTCGAAACTAGCAAAACCCGAGCCACGGGCCCGCTTCTCAAAAAATTACAAAACTTACACCACCGGATTCCTTGTCTCGCCATGAGTCCGTACATATAAAATTCGTCAAAATCGGAGTCCAAATGCTCTCTCAAATCCCAAATTCTCATTTCAAAAACTCAAGCCCTAACCTCCATTTTTAACCTTTAATTCTTCGAGTTTTTAGTGATTAATCTATATTTTTACACCATAATAACATAATCCAAGTCCAAAAATTCATACCTGAAGAAACCCCTTCGAATTCTCTCCAAAATCGCTCAAGAATCGCCTAGGTCCGAAGTCCAAAATATTTTCCTTCTCTTCCAATTTCGTGAACATTGTTCACTTTAATTCCAGGTCCCTTTCCGATAATGCAGTCAAATAACCGCACCTGCGGTCCCGCACACGCGACCAATTGACCGCTTATGCGGTCTCACTTAAAAATCCCTGGGACCGCTTATGCGACCCACAATCCGCGTATGCGGTTTTCTCTCAACCGCTTCTGCGATATAATATCCGCTTATGCAGACCCGCTAAAGCGACCCCCTGTACGCTTATGCGGTAATACCCTGGGCCACACCTGCCCGCTTCTGCGACCTCCCCGCCGCATCCGCGGAACCGCTTCTGCGGCTCCTTTTCCGCAGATACGGAAATACCAGAAAACAGAATGATCAGACCTGCAACAATGCGTCAAACTTCCCGTTTAACCACTCGAAATCACACCGAGGCCCCCGGGACCTCAACCAAAGGCACCAACACATCCTACAACCTTATTCAAACTTGCTCGAACCATTAAAACACTATCGTTAACATGAAAATCCTCAATTTTCCTCAAATCAAAGCCTAAGTTTCTTAAAAACTTCTGATTTGCACATTCAATCAAAAACCCGACCAAACAACGTCCGAATGACCTGAAAATTTGCAGACATATCAAAAATCACTTAATGAAGCTACTGCAACTCTCGGAATTACATTCCGACCCTCGGATCAAAATCTCACCTATCAACCGGAATTCGCCAAAATTCGAACTACACCAATTCAAGCCTAATTCTACACCAAGCCTCCAAAATCAATTCCGATTGCACTCCTAAGTCACAAATCATCCTCCGAAGCTAACCAAATCACCAGAACTCACATCCGAGCCTTCTAACTATATAGTCAACTTCCGGTTGACTTTTCCAAAATAAGCTTCCTTCTAAGAGACTAAGTGCCTCATTTCCAACTAAAACCAATTCAATTCTATCCGATCAACTCAAATACTGATATTGAAATATAGAACAACATAATATGGGGGAAATGGGGCGGTAACTCACGTGACGATGGGCCGCGTCGTCACATCCTCCCCAACTTAAACAAACGCTCGTCCCCGAGCGTACCTAGAGTTGTCCTAGAAGCCAGCCAAGAACTGAACAACCTTGCCAAGCATATACCCGGGGTGATCCCACGTCACCCTATTTCCTATAGGTCTGACAACACAACATGGCTGAAATTACCCAATCCAGTCTAGCCCATAATTCACAGAACTACCTTTTCACTTCTGAAACCATCAATACGATCAACCTCGTACCCATACTTTGAATAGTCCCAAACCAGCTGTAATCAAATCTGTTCGTGTTCATTAATGACTCCAACGATTACCTCGAATTCAACACACCACTCTGGTGATATGACGCCTCAACACAGGCCTAAGCCACAACTGTCACAATCCACGCACTAATGAAGGGCAGTCTGAACATACTCAAATTATGACAAATGGCTCAAACAACTGAACTGTAACTCAAACTCCTCGGTACCATCATAACACAAGGCTGGGACCCCGTCCCACATTATAGAAATAGAATACCTGAATCTACCCCAAAGGGCCTAATCTCCACGTAGCCTCGCTACAATGCGCGATCTTATCCAAACACTGTTACACATGAAGCACCTCAAGACGCTATGTTCAAAATAGACAGCCACGCACAGATTGGTGTCTAAAACCAAGCAATCCATCACACCCACGGTGAAGTAAGTAATATACACCATTTAATCTTGAAAGGACACAACCGATGCGCTATTCACCGAGCAACACCCAATACGGACTTCCCTCAGAAACCAGGAAACAAGGCATACCAAGTAACATATGGAAAACTATTCTCAACATCACACTGTTGTGGTGTGCAACCCGATCCAGATAACATACTCGTGGCGGCGTGCCACCCGATCCACACAAATATCTAAAATAGGGAGATGCACATCGAGCCAAATTTGCTCATTATAACAAAATACCGAGCATCGGTTGTAAGCATACTGACTGCATAATGATATCTACTTATAGCGTTGTAAGCTACAAAACTCAAACACAACTGAGGTCCTTCCTCCTTAACTTCCACTATGAATCTCAATAGCACTGCACTATATGTGCCCACAGTCCGAAAATCATAACGCCTCACAGCACCGAAAAAGCAACTCATAGATCTCCCCAGATCACTAACAATCTAAATAATGATAGATTCAACCTATCCCTCAACAATACATATCGGGGCCAAACAAGCCATCTCAATCTGAATACGTAGCCACATCGGCCCAACGAACTCAATACCAAGAAGCCTGAAGCTGCTCCTTCCACTTTTTATAACTCCTGTCGGAGCCGTACGATATGGTGTCCGGCGCCAAATAAATGCCGAAATCCACAATCTCACCCGACGACATGCCCGACCATAAGGAACGCATCCGAAAAAGTCCTTCAATACCGGAACTGAATCAATGGTAGAAACCTTTATACTGACATCCGTTACAAGGACCCAATTAAGGAAGGTAATCATTCCCAGCCGTCCGCTGATCTTTGGAATACCAACCACCCTGCTATAACATAATCCGATGCACCTCGCCACGCAACTGGTGGCATTTTCCGACATAGCCCATAGCATAATAGTCTAGAATAACCCACATTGCGACAACTAGTCTACGGCTCAACATCATATACAAAATCTAACATACCAACAAAGAAGGATCCACTCGGGCCTCCAATCCCAATAGCCGCTAATGGTACCAATACACACTATCCACAACCACTACATAGCCTGAACATG
>MU748578.1:30394-43882 GCA_026770625.1 Nicotiana glauca
GATATGATCTCATTCCAATACAAACGAACATCTTCCTTGTCTATACACTGAGCATTCTTTATCAACAACAGCTCAAGAAATCCTATTATTTCCTCACATCTACGAAGCACCATATAACCTTTTATCAAAATTTGCTCCACCTGTGCCA
Source organism: Nicotiana glauca (assembly GCA_026770625.1). Taxonomy (NCBI): domain Eukaryota; kingdom Viridiplantae; phylum Streptophyta; class Magnoliopsida; order Solanales; family Solanaceae; genus Nicotiana; species Nicotiana glauca. Next base: position 30,543 of record MU748578.1, read on the forward strand.
TCCTCGGCTCATTTTCTGCAATCAGGACTGATCCGCCAGCATACCTCGAAATGGAAATAACATAGCACATAACCGTGCGATCAGCTAATCAACAACAACCTCCCCAACTTGGCGCGAAGCCATCTATCATGACACATTTAATAACCCATAATACTTTTACTCTAATGATGCCACAATATTATAATGAGATTAAACTCAAATCACCTACTAGTTTATGAAAACACAGATCCTCGGATACTGAAATCCTCTACAAACCTCGCATTCATCCCCACATCAGCTGAGTCCACTCTCTGAAGTGACCTAAATTTTCCAATTACAACATGTACCTTTCAATTACACATGAGATCTTCTAACAATATATATAAGAATCGTACCCATTAAGAACACTCCGCAGGAGATAACCCACCTGCTTCGCCTCGATTTAGTATTTCAGCACACCTTCCACCATCATATACGTTACACAGTCATTAGTCTTCCTGAGTTTGAAATCATACCATCGCATGCAATGCACTTCACTTCCCAACTAGGAGATACGAAAATATTCTTCACACACCCATAACTCGGGCTACACATCAAACCACAATAGGAAATGAATCACTTAACAGTTCATCTATTATTCAGCAGACTCCTTCATCACTACCAAGTCATATAATTACATCTCGCAGTACCAAATACTCATCACATGAATACCAATCCGCCATTTCAGCTAACAAGGACAATACCGAACATATAAGTTCAAAATACTTACTCACACAATCAGCACCTCAGTGCTCAAGCCATAGGCAAGATCCGGCCTGAAGTCCTCCAGACTGGCCCAACATCAAACTCACGGGGATTACATCTCGCCCCTTGATCGGGGAATCACAAGCCATCAAGGCACATACAATACTGAGCGCTCATGTGCGCATACAGACGTGTGGAAGGAATTTCAAGAGTTATATCTCAAGATGAATCAAATACGCACGATAAGAATTCCAAGAAAGTGAAGTTTTCCTAAAGTTCTGCAGCCTCTCGAAGATAAATACAGACGTCTCTGTACCGATCCGTGAGACTCTACTAAACCAGCTCATGACTCGTGAGACCTAGCAACCTAGGCTCTGATACCAACTTGTCATGACCCAATTTTCATACCCGGTCGTGACGGCGGCTCTCATGAAGACAAGGCTAGCCAACTAACCAAAATCACCTCAAATAGACCATTTTTAAATATAAATGAATAGAAAGTACGACTTAATGGCACTAAAAACTATTAATTGCAACCAAACACAACCCGACCGGGGTGTCACAAGTCACGAGCATCTAAAAGGATTATTAATACAACTACAAGGTCTGTAATGCATAGAAATGAATCTGGGAATCAAGAGGAAGAGACTCGGTGCCGCGAACGCTGGCGGTCACCTTGCTCAGCTTCAACAGTCATACCTTCAATCAGCTAGTAACCCGCTACCGGGTGAACAATACCTGCAACTGCACGCGAGGTGCAGGGAGTAAAGTGAGTACTTCCAACTCAGTGGTAATAGGAGTAAATAATAACTGAGCAGTAAGAAATCACGTAAGAACACTCCATCATGCTATATGGGATAGTACAACCTTTTTAGGAAAAATAGTAAAACCGTGAAAATCCTTTAGAAACATCTAGCTCAATTTAAAATCTATTTGAAAATATTCTTTTTCCAACAATAAGCATATGAATGCGATATCAGGTAGTGCAAGTATGCACACATGTCAACCCCTCGGGCACAACACTCTATTTACAAATAACACCAGGATATCTGGTACACAGTGCAAGAAATAGCATGGATGTCAATGATATGAGAGTGTTGAATGTCATGCCACGTAGTACACACACGAATCAATGCATGAATGCAATGCAATGCACATGATCGTTGTGGCGCGCAGCCTGATCCATTTGGGTACCCGCGCTCACTGTGGGGGTTCAGACTCCGAAGGGGCTCCTACAGCCCAAGCGCAATATCAATATCACACCGCTGCAGCGTGCAGCCCGATCTATCCTCAGTCCAAAAATGCACATACAACACTACTGCGGTGCACAGCCCGATCTATGCTTAGTCTAGAAATGCACATAGCCACTAGGGCAATATTCAAATAACGGTCCTCAGTACCGAACATCAGTAAAATATCATTTAAGTTTTCAAATCTTAGAAAGATGGCTGAGTTTGCAAAATAATATTTAAAACCTTGGACCGAGATCAAATAATATGCAAAGTAATGCAAAAACAATAATATCAATCCCTGAAGGATTCAAATAATCGGCACGAAGCCCAAAACATGGCAATAAGCCCAAATCATGATAGCATGAAGTAGGTTTCAGTCAATCACACAGTAAAATCAACAATCGGGACGGACCAAGTCACAATCCCCAAGGGTGCTCTACCCCACGCTCATACCTGGCGTGCAAGTCACCACAATACAACACTATGATGTGCAAATCCAGGGTTTCTAACCCTCAGGATATTATTTACAAGTATTACTCACCTCGAACAGGTGAAATTCCTCGCTCACGATGTCTTTGCCCCTCAAATTGGCCTCCACGCGCGTCGAATCTAACCAAAATCAGAGCGAATACATTACAATATGCTAAGGGAACATTACCCAATCGAAAACAATCGAAAAATATCAAAAATCTCGAAACTAGCAAAACCCAAGCCATGGGCCCGCTTCTCGAAAAATTACAAAACTCATACCACCGGATTCCTCGCCTCGCCACGAGTCCGTACATATAAAATTCATCAAAATCGGAGTCCAAATTCTCCCTCAAATCCCAAATTCTCATTTCAAAAACTCAAGTCCTAACCTCCATTTTTAACCTTTAATTCTTCAAGTTTTCAGTGATTAATCCATATTTTTACACCATAATAATATAATACGAGTCCAAAAATTCATACCTGAAGAAACCCCTTCGAATTCTCTCCAAAATCGCCCAAGAATCGCCTAGGTCCGAAGTCCAAAATGTTTTCCTTCTCTTCCAATTTCGTGAACACTGTTCACTTTAATTCCAGGTCGCTTTCCGTTTATGCGGTCAGATAACCGCACCTGCTGCCCCGCACACGCGACCAATTGACCGCTTATGCGGTCTCACTTAAAAATCTATGTGACCACTTATGCGACCCACAATTCGCGTATGAGGTTTTCTCTCAACCGCTTCTGCGGTATAATATCCGCTTATGCGGACCCGCTAAAGCGACCCCCTGTCCGCTTATGCAGTAATACCCTAGGCCACGCCTGCCCACTTCTGTGACCTCCCCGCCGCATCTGCGGAACCACTTCTGCGGCTCCTTTTCTGCAGATGCAGAAATACCAGAAGACAGAAAGATCAGACCTGCAACAATGCTTCAAACTTCCCGTTTAACCACCCGAAATCACACCGAGGCCCCCGGGACCTCAACCAAAGGCACAAACACATCCTACAACCTTATTCAAACTTGCTCGAACCATCAAAACACTATCGTTAATATGAAAATCCTCAATTTTCCTCAAATCAAAGCCTAAGTTTTTTAAAAACTTTTGATTTGCACATTCGATCAAAAACCCGACCAAACAACGTCCGAATGACCTGAAAATTTGTAGACATATCAAAAATCACTTAACGAAGCTACTGCAACTCTCGGAATTACATTCTGACCCTCAGATCAAAATCTCACCTATCAACCGGAATTCGCCAAAATTCGAACTGCACCAATTCAAGCCTAATTCTACACCAAGCCTCCAAAATTAATTCCGAACGCACTCATAAGTCACAAATCATCCCCCAAAGCTAACCAAATCACCTGAATTCACATCCGAGCCTTCTAACTATATAGTCAACTTCCGGTTGACTTTTTCAAAACAAGCTTCCTTCTAAGAGACTAAGTGCCCCATATCCAAATAAACCCAATTCAATTCTATCCTGTCAACTCAAATACTGATATTGAAATATAGAACAACATAATATGGGGGGAACGGGGCGGTAACTCACGTGGCGACGGGCCGGGTCGTCACATCGGAAGTGGAGGTTGCTTACCATCAGAGTAACCCCTCTTGTCTATGCTTCAAGTGATTTAAATCCTTCAAGGATTATCATATAAGTTAAGTCATATAAGCTATTTAATAGACTTTAATTAGATACATATCAAGTTTTCATGTCATGCTAGACATATAAGATATCGAAAACTGATTGCACATACCATTGACTTTATACTTTCAAGTGTTTGAACTAAATGTTTAAAACAATATGTCTTTCATATGAAACCAATTCTATTTGAAATTGTTTCTTCAAACTCAAGATCCTCATATATATTTAGCGGTATCATAGATGTCGTCGACGAACATTTTATATCGGTCCAACCTCCTTATTTTCATAAAGACATAATATAGAGATCTCTCCATTCATATATTTAGGTACCTGAATCTCTCGTGAGATTTTATGAAGTATTATGTCATGTGATCTTCTAGATCACTTTCCTCCTTTGTTGTGATCATTTAGATCATTTGCTCATCTTCTTTATCAAGAAATTTATTTGAAACCGATTTGTCTATACGCTTCAAGCATACCATAGACTTTGTCCTTCTAGGACTTAATAGGAGCATTTGCAATGAGAATATAGTTATTTTCTTTGGGTCAGCAAATGTATCTGACATGCGTTGCAATAAATTGCACATGAATTATCCTTTTATGAACTTCAAATTCATATTATTACATTCGAGGATCTAGATGTATAAATAATAATTTATTCCATGTAACTTTTTCTCAACTGTTTATCATGTCTCCCCCTCATGTTAGAAAAACTAACTTGTTACCTCAACTTTGAGAATCCACTTTTGTGTGTGTTAATCAAAATACATCGCACATCAATAATAATAAGAAGATGAAATTATTTGGTTCCTGACCCTGAACCACTTCTAAGGGGAGAATGTAATATACTTTTGTATATAACCTATATCAAACTGATATGGATAATTTTGTTCTCATAAGCAATAGTTTAGCTATTAAGTGGAGGCACTCAATAAATTATTTTTCTAAACCAACTGTGATGTAAACCAACTTATCAAGATGAACTATCTTGAATAAAAAATCTGAAAATTATACTCTAAATCAAATTATTGAGAAAGTTACCTCACAAATACTATGTTGCGGGTTAATAATAATCGCACATGTAACCATTCCATATATGCATCTTATGTGGTATACATGGCAGGTTAATGGACTCATATTCAGCTTTGATATTTCCAGCATTCATGGGATTCAATCCCAATTTTAGTTGATATGTTAATTAATGAGAATAAGCAATATAAGAGAATTCGTAAAGAACTTTCTAGTTCTTTAATATTTACCCATGTGAATTCTCTATTATTTTTGCACATCATACTTAAATTGATATGGCTAAACCAATTATGTCAACTGAATAAATTATCAATATAGATAAACTTCAGATTTACACCATGAGGTGTGCAATTATCTATAAACTCCAAGTTTATTATGAATGGGTTTTTATATCAATAAACATCCACTTTATTGTGGTATTCTTTTATTTGTGTAGTACAAACTAGAAAATAAAGCAGGTAGTTTTTTACATACATATTACCCCGCTACAAGTTGTAGTAATAGAAGATATTAAATCTTTCCTTTATTTATAGTCTCAATATAATCAACCGTTTTCGCGTATACTTTGGAAATTGAATAAGTTTCTTTGATACTTACTACAACACAATATCTTATTGGTAATCAATTGTGTTTATCCAAAATAGTAATAATTGGCTCTTCTATAGCTCTCAATTAATTTGGTACTACCACCTATCCATTAACATCCATATGTTGAATATCTATTTTAAAGAAAAAGTTATATCATTATGGTTATGGTCAAAATTATATGCAAGATCTGTTTCTTTTATTATTGTTGTCTTTTAATAATCACAATGCCAAAATATTTTGGCATACAATAAGTACGTGACCAATGACCATTCATGCCATAATAATGACATTATTTTCTTATATCATCTCAAACCTCCTTCTAGTGGTGAGTGCGGTATATTCACTACCACTAGCACGTTCATATTCTTCCAAGAATGAATATGTATTCATAAACAAGATATTGTCACATTCACATTATGAATGGACCATAATCATCTATATGTGATTTATAAAATCTCGTGTCAAATCGATGACAAATATTATTTTCAAAGAGTGAAGGATTATTTTGAGAATCCTGATTATTCTCATTATCACAATGATGACGATTATAATTTCTTCTATTGCCACATCTACATCCATTGATACCTTTAAGATAACAATTTTGTCTTCTTTCAGACTTATCACATATTGCTATCACATTCTCTTAAGGGAATAAGAATGAAGCAAATTCAATGGGAAGAGTTTTCACTTTTTGTGCTCACGATCATACATGACTTTGACCATAGCAAGACATAAAAAATTTACCACTTCGGCGGTTATAATTTCTTACAAACTCCATTAGAGTTGTAATCGAAATTTATTGTCTTTGCTTATATTTAAAATTAAATTACAGAATAAAAGAGAAAAATGCGGCAATATATATACCTTAAATCAAGAATTTAATCATGAAGGAAATTCATAAAATAATTGACAAACATTATGATCAATCCCAAAGCTTCTACTCAATTGGTTAGAGTCTCGTACTGATAACGTGTTATAAAATAACAAAAGAAGAAGAAGAGTATTGCATAGCAAAGTAGAGAGAGAGGGAATTCTTATTGATATGTGATGAATTACAATAGAATAGAACCATCTATTAATAGGGAGAGGGTAACTTAACCACCAAGCAATGAACTCTAAAATCTCTATAAATATAGACATTCATAATAAATACAATTCTATTTATAACACGTTTTTTTTTTAAATTCAAAAATTGCCCTAAACTTTTGAATTTTATAAAAGAAGCCCATTTTCTGTTATTATGACCCAACTAATCCATATCTAATCACTTTTTCCTCATTAAACACATGCGGGTTTGCCATTCTCCATAAACAGAAGAAAACCTTCGCCAAAATTGTTGTGCCAATCTGTGGTAATCCACCACAAAGATAAAATTTGAAAGTAATTTGCTACAATCTGCTAATATTTGTATAAATTATCTTCAGATTTGTTTCGCTTGTATTGTATGAATTTTCTTCATATTTGTTTCACTTGTTTTGTTTAAATTTTCTTCAGAGTTATCGGATATTTTTGATAATTTTTAAAAATTATAGGTATAAGTCACATTTTATGTTTCTTTTTTTTTTTAGTAAAATATATTTTAAAAAATTATGTCCAAATAGATTTTATCTTCAAATCAAATTTTACCAAATAAGATTTTTTAAAATAAATTTGGAAATATATGGTGAGACGCTAAGAGTTTTGACATTTTCTTTTTCCGGGTTTTACAGTGTGGACTGCGATGACTGCTTCCTCCTTGAAAATGAGTGGCCACAACTCAGTATCAATGGTTACTTTTCAGTGGAGTTACGGAGTTTTGACTTTTCCTTGGCTCAATAGCCAGAAAACTGAATTCGTCCTAATTTATGTAATAAAGGAATACTCTGAAAATGAGACTTGTACTTTGTTTAACAATTTCCTTTTCTTTTGCTTCCAAATCTATAATTTGGGAGTGGAATTTTTTGTCCTATCAATTAAATATATATAAGTTTCTAAGATGACACATGTAACAAGACATATTGTCGTGGAATTAACAATTATGTTGTATATTACTCCATCCGTTCACTTTTAGTTGTGCATTTTAAAATTTTCACGCCCCTTAATAAACAATAAATGAAATATATATTTTACAATTTTACCCATAATAATGATAGCATTTCCAAAAAATTTGGGAAATGATTTGAAAAATGAGTAGTTAATGATAAGGGTAAAACAAGAAAAAAATTATCTTTCTCTTAATTTAGTATAATGAACAGATAAAAATAAAAATATATATTTCGTATAGTGGACAAGTAAAAGTGAATGGAGGGAGCACTATTTTTATTGTGTCAATCCTACTTATATAGCACAATAAAGTCTAGATTACTTAACATCATTGATTTCTTCTTATTTTTAAGTATACCTTATTGTTGACATTTTTGCTTCTCTTCTCCTTTTCATTTTTAAATGTGTGATTTGTTCTATTAATATGTAGATCACTTGATAGTCAACTTTCTATGCGTATATATTTATGCAGATGGAGATGCACATGGGCTCATGACAGAATGGACTATTTTCCCAAAAAATTGGCCAATCGGGTAAAACTAATTTATATTCATTTGCCAAAAATTTCTACAAAATATGTATATTCACATACTATATACAAAGATTATATGTTTAGTTGGCTATTATTTTAGAAGCGGCTAAAAATATATATTTCTCTATTAAATTGTGATTTTGTGAGACGATAAAGGAAGAAATGGGCCAATCTACAACAAAAAATAGTATATGATTAGTTACCTTCTATAGGAAAGGTTGATACCTTATTTATTTTAAATAAATACTCTATTAAAAAATTATAATCCATAGCTACCTTTTAATTTTTTTATAGTCACCTCCTAACCTTAAGCCAAAAAATAAGGTTTGTATTATGTTTCTCTCTCCCATCAAATTCTATTAACCACTAAACATTTCTCTAATCTAATTGTACGTTCTCCCTCTCTGCCCTTAAAACCTAGAGGCTTAGGGTTAGGGTTTCTCTCTAATACAGTAGAAGCTAGAGAAAGCGTAAGAACATGGCAGCACCAGCGGCGGCTCCGGTAGAAGCAGAATCAGTTCAATGTTTCGGGCGGAAGAAGACGGCGGTAACAGTAACCCACTACAAATGCGGGAAAGGCCTCATCAAAATCAACGGCGTTCCGATCGAGTTAGTCCAGCCTGAAATCCTCCGTTACAAAGCTTTCGAACCAATTCTTTGCTTAGGCAGCCACAGATTCGTCGGAGTAAACAAAGACGACGGAGTTGGGGGTTGAACAACTTGAATTTTCTGTTAATATATTTCAATATATTTCAATGTATCTCGCTGTATTTCTCTATATTTCACTGTATTCATTGTCTTTTTTTTATTGTATTTTAATGTATCTCATTATATTATATGTATTTTATTGTATTTATTATCTTTTTTTCCATTGTATTTTAATATATCCTGCTGTATTCTATGTATTTTATTGTATTCGCTGTCTCGCTATATTCCATTAATGTATTCATATATTTTTTTAATTAATATAATTTATGTATTCAGATGTATTATATAATTTCTCTGAAGATTGCTATGTTTTTTGGGTATTTTTCGGTTGAGAATCTTTTTTATAACTGGAAATACAAGATTTGTGTGTTATAATTAAGTTTGTTGGGTTATATTAGGAGTCTATTATGTTAATTGATTTACTTTCCGTTTAAAAACATTGTAATTCCCTGTTTCACGCCGTAAATATAGTCGAATGCAATAATCTATCCAGCTGTAATCTCATGTTTCACGCCATGAATACAGTCAAATACAAAAATTTATCTAGCTGTAATCCCCTGTTTCACGCCTAGAAATGCTATTGTATTCATGAATACAGTAGCTTAAATACATCGAATACACACCTAAAAATCTAAAAATATAGCTATAGTAAGTAATATACTAGTAAATGTTAGCTACAACTAGCTAATAACCACTAAAACATAGTGGTTTCTGAAAGTTTCTCAAAAGTATATCAACTAAAACGTAAAAATTGCACCGGGCGCCCTATTTGGGCGCCCCTTTTTAACCTGTAGCCGCTTTGTCTTTCCGTTTGCAACCGTACCCCTTTTTTTGTTAAAAGCCATTTGAAAAGACTATTTTGCCCTTCTTTATTAAAAGGCTACCTTCTCTCCAAGTATACGCTAGTCCTCTACTGTCTCTCTCTCTTGTTATTCGCATTTTTTTGATTTGCTCTTCTCTGAAATCGAACAGTTTTCATCATTGTTTCGAATTTTCAACTGTTAGTCGTCGTTTTTTCCACATTGCGATTTAATCACAGGTACATTGCATTAACTTTCTGGGTTTTATTTTACGATTTAATTTCTTATTTTGGGTTTTGATAGTCATGTATTTATGATAGGGTTTAGTTTGATAAGTTCATTAGTTTTACTTTTACGTTTGTATTTTTAGGTTTCTTGAAAGAGTGTTCATCTTGCTAATGAAAATTCTATAAATTTTTATGTGATTAGACGTTCAAATTTTTAAAAAATTTCAGAGTTAAACAGATGATAATGATACCTTAGGATAGGAGCTGAAGTTTTTTTCATGTTTTGGCATTATTTATGGATTTGAATTTGTGTTTTTTTTTGGCTGAATGTTTTGTGCTTGTATGGAGAACCAGAATTAAGTTTTTGTGTTTGTAACTGGTGAATTCCATCTCTAGGAGCTGAAGTTTTTGTGTTTGTAACTGGTGAAGTGCAGCTTTAGGAGATGAAGTTTTTGTGTTTGTTACCGGTGAACTTCAGCTCTAGAGCTGAAGTTTTTGTTTTATACCTGTCGAACTTCAGCTCTAGAGCTAAAGTTTTTCTTTTATACCTGTCGAACTTCAGCTCTAGAGCTGAAGTTTTTTTTGTAACTGTCGAACTTTAGCTCTAGAGCTTAAGTTTTTTTTTTTATAACTGTCGAACTTCAGCTTTGGAGCTAAAGTTTTTGTTTTATACATATCGAACTTAAGCCTTCTTAGGTGTTGAAATTTTAAATGATCTTTTTGATAATGTCCTAATGTTATTATTTGTATCTTTTACTTTTTTTGGACAGATGGCTCCCAAAGCACCTAAGAAACCTAGACTGCTGTGACGACCCGGCCCGTCGTCACATGAGTTACCGCCCCGTTTTTTCCATTTTATGCTTCTATATGTTTCATTATATATGGTTGGTGAATTTGAAGTAATTCGGATTGAGTTCGGTTAGAAATGAGACAATTAGTCTCTTTAAAAGAAAGTTAGTTTGGAAAAAGTCAGCTGGAAGTTGACTATTTAGTTAGAGGGCTCAGATGGGAATTATGATAATTCGGTTAGCTTCGGGGGATGATTTGTGACTTAGGAGCGCAATCGGAATTGAATTTGGAGGCCCGGTGTAGAATTAGGCTTGAATTGGCTAAGTTTGAATTTTGACGAATTCCGGTGGGTAGGTGAGATTTTGATCCAAGGGTCGAAATGAAATTTCGAGAGTTGCAGTAGCTCCGTTAGATGATTTGGATATGTCTGAAAATTTTCAGGTCATTCGGACATCGTTTGGTTGGGTTTTTGATTGAATGCGCATTTCGAAAGTTTTGATGAAAACTAGGCTAGAATCCGATGTAATTATTGGTTTTAGCGTTGTTTGACGTGTTTTGAGGATTGGAACAGGTTTGAATAAGGTTATAGGATGTGTTGGTATTTTTGGTTGAGGTCCCGGGGGCCTCGGGTGAGTTTCGGGTGGTCAATCGGACCCTTTTTCATGTTGAAAAGTTGCAGAAATAACCCACAGCAGTTGCAGAGAATTTGGCCTTCGCGTTCGTGGTTGGTGTCTCGTGTTCGCGTAGGGTCTTCACCCTTTGCTTCGCGTTCGCAGTAGGTAGGGCGCGTTCGCGAATAAGGAATTGGAGCCATTAGGGTTTGTTCTACGTGTTCGCGTGTGTTGTGGCGCGTTCGCATAAGTGTGAGGCATGAAGTATCGCGTTCGCGTGGATTGAGTCGTGTTCGCGTAGAGTATTTTTGAGCTTTTTAAATTTTGCTCTTCGCGTTCGCGAGGTGGTGGTCGCGAACGCGATGAAGGAATTTCTAGGGCTGGGCAGAAAGTTTATAAATATTTTATCCGCGAGCCAAGTTTATTTTTCACCATTGTTAAGCAACCTTGGGAGCTTTTGACGAGGAATTTAGAGGGTTTTGACTGGGAATCGATCGGAGGTAAGTCCCATGGCCTAGAAACACCATTTAATTGAAGATTCATCCTTTAATTCTCTGAAATTTGGGTAAAAATTGAAAAAACTAGGGCTTGGTTTTTGGAATGTAAATTTGGAATTTGAAGGGGCATTTGAACTCCGATTTTTATGAATTTTATATGTACGGACTCGTGACGAGACAAGAATTCCGGTGATGTGAATTTTGGAATTTTTCGAGAAGTGGGCCCGGGGCTCGGGTTTTGCCAACTTCGTGATTTTTAGTATTTTTCGAGTAATTTTGATTGGGTTATGTTTCTTTAGCATGTAGTAACGTATTCGTTGTGGTTTTGACTAGATTCGACGCGCAAGGAGGTCGATTCAAGAGGAAAGGGCATTACGTACTAGTCTACGGCCGGCTTGAGATGAGTAATAGATGTAGATGATGACCTGAGGGTTTGAAACCCCGGTATCTCACATTGTGACGCTGTATTGAGGCGAGACACGTACTCTATGGTGAGTGTGGGGTCGTTTGTGGATGGGACTATGGCTTAGTCCGTCCGAGAAATGTCTATATTGTGTTATATGCCTAGAAATTGACTAGTAAACATCTTACTTGGATTGTTATGAGCATATTTGGGCCGCGAGCCAACTATTTGGATCCCTTAGGGATTATTATCACTGCTTCCATGATATTGAGCATGTTCCCATGATATCAGTCCTGAGTTAAATATTGTCTAAAAAAGGAGTAGAAATCTTCTAAAGCTTTAATCACTTAAACTATAATACCTGTAAATGGAATCGAAAATGGTAACTAATTGTGCCCGTGTGGCTTGCTTGCATATATATATTTGGACTAATTGTGGACCGGTCTGCACGCCACAGCGAATGCTACTATGTCATTGCGCTTGGGCTGTAGGAGCCCCTCCGGAGTCTGAACCCCCACAGTGACCGCGGGTACGCAATAGATCGGGTTGTACACCGCAACGGTCATGTACATTGCATTGCATTCATGAATTGATATCTATTTGTTTATCTGTCGTTGATTATTGTTGTTTCATCGTTTAATGTGCTAGGTGGTTAGTTTCAGCTTTGCATTGTGGTATTTCGGGATTTCTTACTTTCAGCCATTATATATGTCTATTACCACTGAGTTGGAAGTACTCACTTTACTCCCCGCACCATGTGTGCAGATTCAGGTGTTCCGGAGACTTAGCTGAGTAGTCACTGTCTTCCAAATTTTTATCAGAGTTGTCGAGGTAGCTGCCTAAAGTTCGCAGGACCCGACTTCTCCCCTTTTATTTAGTTTTATTTCCGCATTCCATACTTATGTTTTTTTCGAATAATTGTTATTCCGTTGTTTAGAGGCTCTAGACTCGTGACCCCAGATCTTTTGGGAGTGTTTTAATCAGACTTCGCATTTCTCCGTATTATTTTTCTATAAATATTGGATTATTATTCTAAAACTATTACATTCTCCTTAAATTGTC
>MU748578.1:50305-65846 GCA_026770625.1 Nicotiana glauca
TTGGACCTTTTGAGATACTTAGGAGGATTGGGGAGGTGGCCTATATGCTTGCTTTGCCGCCCAGCTTGTCGGGAGTTCACCCGGTGTTCCATGTTTCTATGCTCCGGAAGTATGTTGGGGACCCGTCTCATGTGTTAGACTTCAGCACAATCCAATTGGATGAGGACTTGACCTGCGATGTGGAGCCAGTGGCTATCTTGGGTTGATAGGTTCGAAAGTTGAGATCAAAGGACATAGCTTCGGTGAAGGTGCAGTAGAGAGGTTAGCCCGTGGAGGAGGCCACTTGGGAGACCGAGCAGGAGATGCGGAGCAGATATCCTCACTTATTTGAGACTCCAGGTATGTTTCTTGACCCGCTCGAGGACGAGCGTTTGTTTTAGTTAGGGAGGATGTGACGACTCGGCCCGTCGTCACGTGAGTTACCACCCCGTTTTCCCCATTTTATGCTTCTATATGTTTCATTATATGTGATTGGTGAATTTGAAGTAATTCGGATTGAGTTAGGTTAGAAATGAGACAATTAGTCTCTTTAAAAGAAAGTTAGTTTGGAAAAAGTCAAGTGGAAGTTGACTATTTAGTTAGAGGGCTCAGATGGGAATTATGATAATTCGGTTAGCTTCGGGGGATGATTTGTGACTTAGGAGCGCAATCGGAATTGAATTTGGAGGTTCGGTGTAGAATTACGCTTGAATTGGCTAAGTTTGAATTTTGGTGAATTCCGGTGGGTAGGTGAGATTTTGATCCTAGGGTCGGAATGGAATTCCGAGAGTTGCAGTAGCTCCGTTAGGTGATTTTGGATCTGCAAATTTTCAGGTCATTCGGACATCATTTGGTCAGATTTTTGATTGAATGTGCATTTCAAAAGTTTTGATGAAAACTAGGCTTGAATCCGATGTAATAATTGACTTTAGCGTTGTTTGACATGTTTTGAGGATTGGAACAAGTTTGAATAAGGTTATAGGATGTGTTGGTGCTTTTGGTTGAGGTCCCGGGGGCCTCAGGTGAGTTTCGGGTGGTCAATCGGACCCTTTTTCATGTTGAAAAGTTGCAGAAATAACCTACAGCAGTTGCAGAGCATTTGGCCTTCGCGTTCGCGGTTGGTGTCTCGCATTCGCTTAGGGTCTTGACCCTGTGCTTCGCGTTCGCAGTAGGTAGGGCGCGTTCGCAAATAAGGAATTGGAGCCATTGGGGTTTGTTCTACGCGTTCGCGTGTGTTGTGGCGCGTTCGCATAAGTTCACGTAAGTGTGAGGCATGAAGTATCGCGTTCGCGTGGATTGAGTCGCGTTCGTGTAGAGTATTTTTGAGCTTTTAAAATTTTGTTCTTCGCGTTCGCGAGGTGGTGGTTGCGAACGCGATGAAGGAATTTCCAGGGCTGGGCAGAAAGTTTATAAACATTTCATCTGCGAGCCAAGTTTATTTTTCACCATTGTTAAGCAACCTTGGGAGATTTTGACAAGGAATTTAGAGGATTTTGACTGGGAATCGATCGAAGGTAAGTCCCATGGCCTAGAAACACCATTTAATTGAAGATTCATCCTTTAATTCTCTGAAATTTGGGTAAAAATTGAAGAAACTAGGGCTTGGTTTTTGGAATGTAAATTTGGAATTTGAAGGGGCATTTGAACTCCAATTTTGATGAATTTTATATGTACGGACTCGTGGCGAGACGACGATTCCGGTGATGTAAATTTCGGAATTTTTTGAGAAGTGGGCCTAGGGCTCGGGTTTTGCCAACTTCGTGATTTTTAGTATTTTTTGAGTAATTTCGATTGGGTTATGTTTCTTTAGCATGTAGTAACGTATTCGTTGTGGTTTTGACTAGATTCGACGCACGAGGAGGTCGATTCAAGAGGAAAGGGCATTGCGGACTAGTCTACGGCCGGCTTGAGGTGAGTAATAGATGTAGAAGATGACCTGAGGGTTTGAAACCCCAGTATCTCACATTGTGACGCTGTATTGAGGTGAGACACGTACTCTATGGTGAGTGCGGGTTCGTTTGTGGACGGGACTATGACTTAGTCCGTCCGAGAAATGTCTATAATGTGTTATATGCCTAGAAATTGACTAGTAAACATCCTACTTGGATTGTTATGAGCATATTTGGGCTGCGAGCCAACTATTTGGATCTCTTAGGGATTATTATCACTGCTTCCATGATATTGAGCATGTTCCCATGATATCAATTTTGAGTTAAATATTGTCTAAAAATGAGTAGAAATCTTCTAAAGCTTTAATCACTTAAACTATAATACCTGTTAAATGGAATCAAAAATAGTAACTGATTGTGCCCGTATGGCTTGCTTGCATATATATATTTGGACTGATTGTGGATCGGGCTGCACGTCGTAGCGAATGCTACTATGTCATTACGCTTGGGTTGTAGGAGCCCCTCCGGAGTCTGAACCCCCACAGTGAGCGCGGGTACCCAATGGATCGGGCTGTATGCCGCAGCGGTCATGTACATTGCATTGCATTCATGCATTGATATCTATTTGTTTATCTGTCGTTGATTATTATTGTTTCATTGTTTAATGTGCTAGATGGTTAGTTTCAGCTTTGCATTGTGGTATTTAGGGATTTCTTACTTTCAACCATTATATATATCTATTACCACTGAGTTGGAAGTACTCACTTTACTCCCTGAACCATGTGTGCAGATTCAGGTGTTCCGGAGACTTAGCTGAGCAGTCGCTGTCTTCCAAATTTTTATCAGAGTTGTCGAGGTAGCTGCCTGACGTTCGCAGGACCCGACTTCTCCCCTTTTATTCAGTTTTATTTCCGCATTCCAGACTTATGTTTTTTTTCGAATAATTGTTATTCTGTTGTTTAAAGGCTTTAGACTCGTGACCCCAGATCTTTTGGGAGTGTTTTAATCAGACTTCGCATTTCTCCGTATTATTTTTCTATAAATATTGGATTATTATTCTAAAACTATTGCATTCTCCTTAAATTGTCAGTTTTGAGATTTATTCTTAAATTGAGAGCCACTGTTGGTCAGGCTTGCCTAGCTTTAGAGTTGGGCACCATCACGACCGGGTTTGGGTCGTGACAACTTCCTGTAGTAGCCTCAGGTCCTTATGTCCCTGAGCCTCCACCTACAAGACCAGGACAAAAATATTTTGAGTTTATAGAATGGTTTAACTCTAAGGGTTACTGGAAGGGGAACCATGATTTGAAGAGTTTAATTGCAATTTTCTTGACTCCTGCACAACAGGATAAGCTTAGTAATGGTCCATTTAAATACATTATTGCTACGGAGAATTTTAAATGCAGCATGAAGTTGGTTGATTGTCTGTGTCTTTCTCGAATATTCTCGAATGATCGAGACTCTATTAGTTTCAAGATTTTTGGGCATGATGTTTCCTTCACCCATGAAGACTCACATTATGTGTGGTTTGCGGATCACAGCACATAATATTGAAAAACCATGTAATTGAGAGTCCACTATTCTGAAGCGCTATTTTGTCAAGTCCAAGGGTGCGTATCTGAAGGATATTCGAAGTTTTATGACTCGTAATGTAATTCCAGAGAATGCTGTGAATCATGCACACGTATGCGAGAGTGATGATGATGCAGTTACGCTTATGAAAATTCTTATTGTAGAGTCTATTCTGTTTGGGAAAAATACCGATTCATGTGTGGATGAGGAGTATGCATTTATCGTTGAAGATGAGAAGGTTTGTACTGAATATTCTTGGGGTAATGTGGATTATGAGAAGCTCATTTATTCATTGAAACATGCATTGGACAAGCAGAACAAACATCATGCAACTAAGTATAAACTTACTCGATTTCCATATCCGTTATGTGTTTGGTTCTATGAGCGCTTCCCACATGTTTAGAAGAAGTATGTAGCAGAGGATGAGTACCTTGATATGCCTCTAAGTCCCCAGGATGTTACGTTATATATGCGTGGGAGAGCCTAAATTTCCCGAACTTTATTATATATTCAAAACTCATGAAGTAAGTTACTTTTTTTTGTCTTTGTGTTAATATGCTTATGTATTAGTTTTTTTCTTCTCATAATATACTTTTTTGTATTAAACAGAGATCTCGCGACTTTAGGGTATTGGATATAATTCCTACATAAGAGGAATTGAATTCAATGCCTTTAATTGGGAAATTACCGTGCAGCCGGATTCGTTCAAATGTAGTTAATGCAGTTCCTTCAACTGGTAAATCACCACTTACTCTGAGTCGAACAAACAAATTGAATCGAACTCCTTTCATTGGTAAATCATCACCTACAAAGAGTCTATCAAAAGAAGTGAATCAAACTCATGACATTGTTGAATCACCACGTAATCAGAATCAACCAAAATAACTGAATTAACTCATTTTATTAGCAAAGCATCTCGTACCAAGAGTCGTTCTACCTCGTCTATATCTGACTTTGATGAAGATGAATTACTTGATAAATTATGCTCTATAAGTTTTTATCTGAAGTTTTTTTGGGTTTGTTTTTGTAAAAGTACAACATATTTTTTGAGCTGAAGTTTTCTTCTATATCTGAATTTTTGTTGTGTATCTATTGTAGAGGTTAACGACGGAGGTTCAAAGGCAAAATGAAAAAGAAAGAAGCACGATCGTGAACGAAGTTTTTGATAAGTTTAAAAAGGATGAGCGAACTACTATTGTGGATGCGGTTTTTGTAAAAGCGAAGGTAAGCTAATTTATAGAGAAATCTTTTTATTTGTGTTGATTTTATTTCAGATTAATCATTGTTAGTAATTTTGTTTCTAGGAATATTTAGATGAGAAGTTTGAACAGTTGTTTACGATTGTCAACAAATCAAATGGAATGGATCGAGAATATGACAGGATGAATGACTTTTTCGAAGATCCATCGGCTTTTGAAGGCGATCAAAATGTTTAAGAACAAGTTGAAGAGCAATGTTCAAGTGCTGATAGATTAAGCAGATATGTAAATGATGAAGCACATTTATCAACTGAGAATATTGGAAGCGAGGAAGGTGCACACAAATAAGTTGTTGAGACTGAAGAACATACTGCTCATGATGCATTGCGTAATGTCGCAGATGATAATGCTACACATAATGAAGCGGTTGTTGAAGGCGTTGAACTTGTTCAACAATAAGGTGTAGAGGAACAATCAAATGTTTGTAGACACAGTAAAGGTGGAGAGAAAGGTGCAGATAATCAAGTTGTTGGCACTGAAAAACATGCACCGAGTTGTGCTTCGGAAAGTGATCAAGCACATGTTGGTACTTCAAATCTGAAAGACGATCGGTATGCAGGAGTAATAGCGATTTGCAATGAACTTCTAGGTGGTTCTACATGGGACTTGTTACTACAGGTACAAAATACAAAACATGTTTTTTGGTGAATGTTTTGATTTTGTAACTGGTGAGCTTTCAACTATAGAGCTGAAGTTTTTTTTTTATAATTGTCGAACTTCAGCTCTAGAGCTGAAGTTTTTTTTATAACTGTCGAACTTCAGATCTAGAGTTGAAGTTTTTTTTATAACTGTCTCACTTCAGCTCTAGAGCTAAAGTTTTTTTTGTAAGTGTTGAAGTTTTTGTTTGTGACTGGCTAACTCCAGCCTTCTTAGAGTTGAAGTTTAAATTGTTTTTTTTTTTACAATATCCTGTAGTGAAATTTTTACTACAAGTATAAATTTTTTCTATGTTTTATATATAGAAAAATTAGTTGATCTATTCCCCCTCTTTTATGAATATGCAGTGGAAGTTGAAACTAGTTGTTGTTCAATTGCCACAACTCAAAAACTCTCTAATGATGCTCAATTGAATGAAGGTAAAGTTGAGAAAAAACCTTCCAGAGAATACTGCAATGATCGTCGACATTGGTTCAGAATTGAATGATGTTGGATATGTTGATATTGAGAAATGCATGCAGCCTGGGGAAACCACAGCGGAAGACAAACATAAAGGTATTCTATAGATCATGAATTTATTATGTTTGATCGAAGTATATTTTTTACATTTTGAAATTTTACATATTTTATTTTCTTTTTTATGTTTTTGAATGATTTTTTAGAATTACTGGAGGCAGGTCGAAAAGAATTAGGTGAGATTCTGCAGCAATATGAAAAAGGAGAAATACATATATTCACACCTGTTGACTCACAGACAGGTGTGAAGTGTGTTGGTATTATCTTATAAAATTTAAGCAGTATTATTTATTAATTTTTTTTTTGCATGAAGATACACGATCTGTTGGAATGAAAATAGCATCTTTGTCGCAACACTTAGACCAGGTAATTATTTTCTGCAATTCTATTACTGGCTTTTTTTTTTCCTAATGTGTGTTCTTTATCAGTTTTATTTATGTTTATATTTTCCTTGCTTTTTCAGATCTCATCTGATGCATCGGAACTACTTCCAAAACCTAAGAGAAGGAAGATTTCTAGTTCTCCTATGTGTGATACCGGTGATATCCCCAACTTTAATTCATGTTCATTTTCACTTAGTAGTACACAAGGGGCTGATTTAGAAGGTAATTCTGTTGCTGTTGTTGTTCGTGAAGAGACAGAAGAACATCGTGAACAGTAGAGAATTGGTCAAGCATCTGCCACGATGGCTGTAGTTCCCCTCATGCTGCTGAACAACAGCAGTTTGTTGTGACGGAATAGCAGGAAGAGGAAGCAAAAGGAAAACAAGATAAAAAAGGGAAAATGATGCGTATGGAGAGTATTTGGTTGAGATCTCCTTATGTAGTTTATAAGAAAAAGCAAAGGGGGCAAGATTGGATAGTAGGAAAGAATAGAAGAAGATGTCCCTTCCATTATGTTTCTCAAGACAACAGATTGATTCAAAGATTTAAAGAGTGGTTGGAGATGGATGCCAGTGAATATGATTCCAGTCCATTCAGATTAGCTGGACTTGATATTCAAAAATCATTCTTTACCGAGCTTATGGATCCTGACTCTGATCTTGCGGATGAAGTAAGTTATTATGTCTGTTTTTTGAATTGGTTTTCAACTGTATTTCCCAAAAGTTCAGCTTATTTTTTGTAGTATAGCATTATTCATAGTAAACTGCTGAAGTTTTTTAGCTTATTTGCTAAAACTGAATATGCTTAAGTTTTTTTTCATGTTGTTTTGCAGTTGTGTAGTGTGTTTTTTCTAAACTTCATAGTGGTAATTTCACATGTTATCATTTGTCGTTGTCCATTTGCAGCATATTGATGTGGGCGTATATTACTTGCGCAAAAAATATTGCTATCACCTTTCACGTTATACAAAAGCAAGATGTGTAGTAACATATTTACTTTTCGATCAGTATATGACTATCCTGGATAGTATTCATTCTTCAGAAGAAAAGTTGAAGATAATTGACAAAAGGAAGCAAAAGAGAATGGAGGTTCTTAAGAGCAAATCAAAGAGAAAGAGGATATCCAAAGGAACGGTTACAAAAAGAAGAAGAAGAAGAAGAATAAGCGGTTATTAAGCCACTTACAGAGTTTTGTTGTTATGAGGAAGAATCAACGAATGAAAAGGTGATCAACTACGTAAAAGGCCTCGACCTTTCCTGTGGTATCTCATGGGCATCTACCAAAAAAGTATTCTTTCCATTTCGACTTAAGCCAAGGGACGGCCAGATATCTATGCACTACTTTTTTGGATATCTGGACTTTGAAGATAAAGTTATATATGTGTATGATTCCATGCGCGATGCAACATACGAGCGTGCAATTGAACTTATTAAAATTTATGCCCGGTTGATTCCACACTGTCTCAAATGCTTGAATTTTGGGGAACATAATAAATTTTATGGGGACAGACATGTGGAAAAATTTAAAATTAAGTGGATGCACACACCGGAACAAACTAACAAGTACGTGTTTCATATATGTTTTACCATGCATCTTATGTTTATTATTTTTTGACCTTGTGTTATCTATTCTTTAATTTCTTTTTCATGTGTTTTTTGTAGTGTTGATTGTGGTATATTTGCTCTTAAGTTTATGGATATGCGGTTGATGAGAGAAGATGTCTTCAATTTTGATCAAAGTCAAACATTGGAATTCAGGAGGGAATTGGCTGCCAATCTTTGGGCTCATGGAAAGTGGAAAAAAGATAGAGGCTACGAAACTCCAGAAGAACGAGAAGGACATAATTATGGAGATTTTGAAGAGTCTCTGTGTGAATTTTTTGATTAGAGGATTTGTTGGTTGTACATAATTTGGATTTTGTGAATACACATTAATTTTTTTTTTATGTCATACAAATATGTTTGTGTCTTTTATCATGAATTTTAAGTACATTTTAGTTCACTTCAGCAAATGCTTGAATATGCATTTTTTGTTTGAAAAAACTTAAGCATGACTTCTGCTTTTTGAGCTGAAGTTTTGTTTAAAAGTCATAAAAAACTATTGAATCCAACACAAAAACTTCAGCTTATCATGTGCTGAAGTTTTTTGAAATATGGTAAAAATTTTCAGGACATTCGGCCGAAGTTTCTTGAAAAAGGTTTAGGAAAAAAACTATTAAATCCAACACAAAAACTTCTGCTTATCAGGTGTTGAAGTTTTTGGAAATATACTAAAAAACTTCAGCACACTGGGCCGAAGTTTTTCAAAAAAAGCTTTAGGATCCAACAAAAAACTTTAGCTGACTAAGTGCTGAAGTTTTTGGAAATATACTAAAAAACTTCAGCTTATTGGGCCGAAGTTTCTTGAAAAAGCTTAAGATAGAAATTATTGAATCCAATAGAAAAACTTCAGCTTATCAGGTGCTGAAGTTTTTGAAATATACTAAAAAACTTCAGCACATTAGGCCGAAGATTTTTGCATTTTCTAGCTACTTTTTGTGATTTATCACGTATATCAACTACATTTTGTGCCCTTATTTTTTATTATTTTTTTATTGTATTTACCAACTACTAGCATTTACCACTTACTTCTTTTGCCAACTATTTATGTTCTTACATTCAATTTCTCTGAACAAAAAATAGGTAATTATCTCTTCAGCATTTATAGATATTAAATTGATTAGGTGCATTTTTTGGTTATATTAACAATCTCTTCACTTGAAAATTTCAGTCATCCATAGACTTCTATCAGATTTCTTTAAATTTGTATTCAAAGAAAAACAAGGAAATATTGGCTAAGACATGCTTATTGGGTGTAGCAGGGAGTTCGTGGGAAGCAAAGATAGTGAAGGAGAAGTCGAAATACTTCATATGTGAAGGGGAGTGGCCAGATCAAATACTCGAGTACCAGGACAATTTGCTCTTTTTACTAGTTGATAAATTTAACTTTTAGGAAAAAGAGCAAATTTCCTGTTGCTCGAGTTTTTGATGTGGCCAGTCTCTGTCACATATGAAGTATTTTGGACTTCTCCTTCACTATCTTTGCTTCCCACGAATTTCCAGATGCACACTAGTAAGCATGTCTTTGGCCAATATTTTCTTTTTTTTTTCTTGTGAAAGTAGACGGTAGTTGCTAAAAAAATTATAGTACTAAACTTTGTCAACCTGTGTCTGATAGAAAACTCTTTGACGGAAGACATAGTGAAGTTTTTATGAAATGTGGTGAAGAAAACTAAGAAGAGCAACTATGACATTACTATGGAGAATATGAAGACACTCTGTGAATTTTTTGAATAGAGTACTTATAAACAAAGAACAAATTTTTTCTTTTTTACCAAGGATGTAAGTGAAAACGAAATTGTATTTTGTGAATATACATTATTTTGTGTGAATTATGTGACTTGGATTGATTCAAATATATTTATGTCTTTTTTCATGTATTTCAAGTATATTTTTGTTGAAATTCAACATGCTAAACTTGAGCATGAAGTAAATAACTTTTGCTTTTTAAGCTGAAGTTTTGGTTAAAAGTCATAACTAAAGTGTTAAATGTAGGACAAAAACTTCAGCTCATCACTAAATACACTAAATAACTTCAACAGTATCTGTGTAATTTATTTGAAAATTTTTTACGACAAAAATTTCAGTTTAACAAGTGCAAAAGTTTTTAGAAATGTACTTAATAACTTCAGCACATTGAGCCGAAGATGTTTGAAAAATCTTTAAGACAAAAACTATTGAATTCAACAAAAAACTTCAATTGATCAGGTGCTGAAGTTTTTCGAAATATACTAAAAAACTTCAGCATATTAGGCCAAAGTTTCTTGAAAAAACTTTAGGACAAAAACTATTGAATACAATAGAAAAACTTCAACTGACCAAGTACTGAAGTGTTTGGAAATATACTAAAAAACTTCAGCATATTGGGCCGAAGTTTCTTCAAAAAGCTTAAGACAAAAACTATTGAATCCAACAAAAATCTTCAGCTGGCCAAGTGCTGAAGTATTTGGAAATATACTAAAAAATTTCAGCTCATTGGGCCGAAGTTTCTTGAAAAGGCTTAAGACAAAAACTATTGAATCCAATAGAAAAACTTCAGCTTATCAAGCATTGAAGTTTTTGGAAATACACTAAAAAACTTCAGCACATTGGGCCGAAGTTTTTCAAAAAATCTTTAGGACAAAAACTTTAGCATGTTTTGGTATTTTTTTAAGTTGATACTTATCTTTTTTGAATTTACTATCTACTTTTTGTCTTTTGTCAACTACTTCATCTTTCATTTAAATTTGTTTGACTATATAGTAAAAAGTTATTTTTCAGGCTGAAGTTATTTTTTACTATATAAAAACTGTGGGTTTTACTAGGGCTGAAGTTACATTTCTTTTTGCATTTACAACATACTTGTCTTTACCACCTACTTATTTTGTTTCATTCAATTTCTCTGAACGTAAAACAGTAAAAATAACTGAAAAGTTACTTTTACATTTATAGATATTAAACTGATCAGATGAACTCTTTGTCTATATTAACAATCTCTTCCCTTGAAAATTTCATAGTCATTCATAGACTTCTATCATATTTCTTTAAATTTATATTCATCAGTAGTCTTTCAGCTTTTGTTAAAGAAAAAATGTCTGGTGCAAGTGGAAGTGGAAAGCCTAATATGGATGAAATTATGAAGAAGTGGGAGAGTTTAAAGTGTGAGTGGTACAGTAACAAACCGATGGCTAATCTTATGGTTTTGTGGAATGAAATAAAGGCTGATTGAGAGAGAACCAGACAAAAGCTCTATGCCAATGAATCATTCCAGAATAGGCTTTACCTGGAACGTAGTTGTGGAGATTATTCAACCTCGTTCGACAAGGTTGTGCAGCAGTTTGATAGTTTTGAGTTTCCCAGCTTGACCGACTATTCCAAGCTGCAAAACAAGTTGAGGATTCTTCTTGCTGTTATGGACAGAGTAATCGTTGAACAAAGTCAGCTACGTGATGAATTCGAGAAGTTGAAGATTGATCTTCTTGGATTGAGTGGTCTTTTGCCCGACTACCATATAGTTATCTCCGATAGTGATAATGATGAGATATTTAGAGAAATTGAGGAGTAATATGATGATGACGATGATGATGACGACGATGATGATGATGGCGGTGATGATGATGATGCTGATGATTGTCAGTGTGTTTTTTGTTAACTTCGGCATATAGAGTTGAAGTTTTTTTAGGTTCATTTTATATAACTTCAGCCCAGAGAGCTGAAGTTTTGTAATATGTGTGTTGTTCTGACCTCCTTTTATATCAATGTAATTGTCACCCTCTTTGTTCTTAGCTTTCTATTGCATTGTACTTGTTATTTTTTGGTATTTGCTTTTATACTTCTTAATTGCTTAGAGATGCTACAACTTTTGTTTGTACATGCGTTTCTTTTTGTGTGTTGTATGCATATATGTGTGCGTGTGTGTGTGTTTTTGTTTAAGGATATGTATTTCATATACTGTAATCTGAAGTTTTTTTCCTTGCAAAAGTCATTGCGTACGTTTTTAAAATGCAACCAAACATGTAAGCTTGCGTAACAAAAATGAGTGATTTATACTTTAGCAGTATATAAAATTGTCCAAGAGCTTATTTTTTTTATTCCTATGAAAAAATCACATTTGAATTGTGTCATACAATAAAGAAAGTCTAAATTCAGATCAAGGATTATTGAAGCTTGGAGTATTTTTCAGTGTGTTTCTTGGAATATGGATGAGGTGCTGGAGAAGACAAGCAAGTTGTTCTATTATGCCCAACTTGTTTACATCGACTGCATTTGGTAGACTTGAATGGTACTGATGATTTAGTCGCACGTATATGCCTCTTCTTTTGTCTTCTTCCTTGTAAAATCTCTATATCGGGAGGTTTTGTGATCAGATTGTACATTTTGGGGTATTTCTCATGATTGTTTATCTCCCACGGTATTCACATGTCCTTTATATGTTTTCAATCATGTTTCCCTTGAATACCAATTTGAGCAATAATTAGATTTCTGCAAATATCTCTTATTAATAGCAGCAATTGCATATGGACAGGCAATTCATCAAGTTGGAATTGCAGGCAGTCACAATTTCTCTTCTTTAAGTCCAACTATGAATTCGATTCCTTCAATATTTATTCTAAACAATATTGAGTCAAGGTTAAACACCTAACAAAGAATAAAAAATTAAGAACATTATATTATTGTATTTTTCCTTCAAAACAAAAAAATATGACATTTTTTAAAATGTAAGCAGTAAGTCACTACAACAGATCTAAACGGTTGAAGTTAATAAATATACTCACAAACATTTTGCAAGCCAAGTCCATCTTCTTAGTCATCTCTTCTTCTGTCCATATTGATACTCTGTGAAAAGTTTCATTTGTCTTTTTTCTCTATTCATAAAACCACTCTCCCAGTTTTTCTTGGATGAAATCTAACATTCTTAAAATAGACATTTCTCTCCCTTTTAGTAAAACGGAATTTATTGATTCTACCATGTTTGTTGTTAGCATATCGTAACGTCGCCATGGGAACCACGATCAAGCCCATCTCTCAGGAGGCTCTTCTATTATGTAATTGTATGTTTTCTTGTCAATACTTTTGAGTTGGGACATTAACTGATTAAAATCTTCACGTTTGTATGACCTTGCAGCACTTTGAAGAAGATTTATTACCATGGCCTTTGCATGTCTTTACTTTAAATTTTTCTCAAAGTGATAGAGGCAGATACCATGGTGAGATTCAGGAAAAACTTTTCTAATACCATTTGCGATCGATTGGTTTCTATCTGACAAGAAAACCAGTTCACGACGGACTTGAATTGCTTTTCTCATTTCCCCAAAGAACCAAATGTATGCCTCATTGTTTTCTGAATCTGCTACACCAAAACATAGAGGAAAGATTTGATTGTTTGCATCCTTTGATACAATAACAAATAGAACACCACAATATTTTGACTTAAAAAATGTTGCATCTACTGCAATAACGTGTCTACAATAGGACCAACCAGCTACTGATGCCGCAGGAGCAAAGAACAAGTAAGCAAATCTATACATTGAAACACAAAAAAAATAAATCATAAGGTGTGAAGTTTTTCAAATAGTAACATTTGAAACTTCAGGCTGGTGGTTAGTATTGTTTTGCTTAACTATTCTGCGCATCTCTTTTTATGCTTGTGTACGTTCTTGGGTTTTTGGCCACCATCATGTGTAGGTACGAAGGAAGAATCTGGTAGTTCTCTTCAGGTGTTCCCCTTATGCAAGCAACAACTTTTTGAATAGCACGCCATGCTTTGTAATAACCTATGTCAATTCCAAATTTCTTTTTCATTTCAATTTCTACAAAGGCTGGTGTAACCTCTATCTTTTTGTCTTGAACATGTTCTATAATTTGTTCGCTTATAAAATATGATGTAGCATGCTTCTGATCTGATTTTCTAGTATCAACCGAGCATTTATGGATGTTATGATATTTTATCACCTTGAAAAATGTGGAATTTTTTATTCTGGTAGCACGTACATTCCAACCACATTTGTCCATGATGCATTTCAGCTCGTATCTCTTGGAACATGATCTAACAGCAGTGAATTCAACTTTTTGATTTATCTCCAAGCTGCAGAAAAATTTACTCATGTTTTGTTTGTTCTCATATATTGATCTAACTCTTACTTCCTCAGGCAACGCATCATGCCTTAGTATTATACATGGTGGAGATTCTTTCACCTTTTTCCTCACTCTTTTTCTTGATTTCTGAGAAGCATAAGAACTTTCAGCAATTTTTTCAATTCTATGTGATGTTATCGGTATAAGCTCCATGTTTACTTCATCTTCATTATTGTTTATCATTGCAGAAGGTGAAAAAAAAGCTTTGTTGGATTGTGTGTTGGTTGTCAATTTGCAATATTAGCTGTCCTTCTTCTTCTTGGTCATCGAGAAACTGGTATGGAGGAGGGGGTAGTTGTTGCAGCACTATGTATTCTGAAGCAGCTGTAATGTTAGAAGGTTGTTGCCCTTTGTCTACTTCAATTATTGACTGTCGTACTTCATATTGATACTCAACAAAAGGCTTTGAATCTATTGCATATGCAAGAGATTGGCTGAATGCTGCTGATTCTGAAGATTGTATTATTTCGATGACGAAATGGTAATTCTTGTAGGCTGAATCAGTTGTAAGCAAATGTACACATGTACTGAGTTCTTCATATGAAGTTACAAGCATTCCTTTGCTTGTATTTAGTTTGATATCAAACCATACTTTTAATGCATATCTGGTTGAATCAATATTTGCAACTTCACTAATTTTCTTCAGGAAAGCATTGAATGATGTGTACTTATTAATTAGAACAAGTCTTGTATCATGATCCAAGTATTTTAAATCAGGAGTCCAACTCCCATTGAAAGTTATAACAACACAAATCGAACTCATCCTGCAAATTCATGTTTAGGGGCAAGTATTAGGAAATTGAACAGAAGAATTTTTATGTTGTTTGTACTGAAGTTTTTACAAATAAATAAATAAATCACTTAGGTATCTCCTGCTGAAGTTTTTTCGAAAAAAAATGTATGACATAATTAATGAATCCTGCAAAGAAAACTTCAGCTTATAAGTGCTAAAGTTTTTAGAGATAAGCTTAATAACTTCAGCATTTTAGCTAAAAAAAATTTATCAGGGTGATTCACAAATGCAGAGGAAAACAACTTCAACAGGTAAGTACTGAAGATTTTAGAAATCAACTAAAAAACTTCAGGACATTAATCCGAAGTTTTTTTACAGAAAACGATAGCATGTTTCAGCATTAATTGCATAGTATACAGCAGTAAACTAAACAATTAACGTAGTAATTATATTGCGTTTGGGGGTATGTGTTAGTGTAATAAATACATTCCTATCATATTCATGCACGCTTTTCATTAGACAACCTTTAAAATTCCTTTTTGCATTTTCATATACCATGCAAAAGTTTTTTCCCCTATATAAGCACGCTATTCCTTGTGAGTTTATTCACTCAAACACATATATTTTAGTAGATATAAAATATAAAAAGGAGAAAAATGGATGCTGTCATTAGGCAAATAGTTGTGACGACCCGACCCGTCGTCTCAGGTATTACCGCCCTGTTTCTCCCTTATTGTGCTGCTTTATGTCCCATCGTCGGTATTGGGTGCGTTAGAATTTAATTGGAGTAATTTTAATAAGAAATGAGACACTTAGTCTCTTTTAAGAAGACTTAAGTTGG
>MU748586.1:0-47718 GCA_026770625.1 Nicotiana glauca
TAGTACAAAAACCATTTGCCAAATCTTCATTATGAACACTCCGAGCTATTTTCAGAGAATCTAGAAATCTGTGAAAGGTAACAGCTCTTGGAGCAACCAAGTATTTGTCCTTCAGGGGAACCTCATTTTTCCCAATGTAACCGGCAAATTCCTCTAATGTCGGGGTAAGCTCAAAGTCTGAGAAATGAAATGCATTATGTGATGGATCCCAACAAGTAACCAAGGCTCTGACAATATCTCCTCGAGGCACAATATCAAGCAATCCAGTAAGATNTGCTCATCCTGCACATTTATTAAAATAATTTAATCACTTATTATGACTCCTAAAAACAAGACAATGCAATTTAATTTTCAAAATAAAGCCTAATTTTGCGAATACGGCCTTTCAACAATTCAATTTGGAGATTTAAAAATGATTATTTTTTGCATAAACAACCCTTTCGGCGCATTTTTGAGACATTTGGCCATTTTGTTAAAACGACATCACTTGATTTATTTAAAATTTGACATTTTTGGTTATTTTTGTAAACGATGTGGTTGGACCCGATGAGGGTTTCCTACGTATCTCACACATGGTGAGAATCAAACCAGCATAGTTCGGTCAAATTATTTTGTTAGACCAAACCACTTTTTTTTTTAATTTTTTGGCAAAATCGAATATCCAAACTATTTTTGATGACAAGATTTTCTATTTTTATTGACAAAACCAAATAGCAATAATTTTTTTTATTTATTTCCATAAACAAATTACTAAAAATCAACAATTTTCTTATTTATAAATTCCCTCACAAAATTTCGCCAGAGTTTCGACAGTTTCTGAATGTCGGTTTTTCTTCTAAAATTAACAATTGTTATTTTTCTTTTCCTTCCCCTTAATTCTTTTTCCTAACCGGTCAGCATGATGGCCCGAGACAAATAAATGTAACATATAATCATGATGGTTTTTTCATATTCAGGTCACCTGTCCTAGACAGACCCAACCCCTATGTTGAGTCCCCTAAGTCAGATATGATGCAAATAATCATCCTAATTCTAGGCTCAATATTCGGGTTTTATTGGTTCTAGACTGTGTACCCGAGTGGACAACTGGAGTCGAGGCGGGGGCTACGTACCGGGGACCCGCAGGATCGTCCGGCTTAGTAACTTGTCCGGCCTCTTTTTTTATTTTGGGTATGATACTAACAGAATGGGAGTCTCAACCAGTAAGCACATCCCCGGAGGTAAGAAGAGAAGGGTTTTCGGCACAATTTTTATATACAGTTCACGTAATACAAAAGCGGTAAACATTTAGCACATTAATCAAAAACATATAGGAAAATCAGATATAGACAAATACAGCAATTTAACTGAGCTCGAATTCTTAAACCCTGAACCAGAGATTCTGGGTTTCTTGTCCCCAGCAGAGTCGCCAGAGCTGTCACACCTTCTTTTTACAGGTTACACCCGACGAAAGGTATAATAAGGAGTTTTTCCAATTTAAGGACAGTCGGAACGGGATTAGTTATTCAAGTTTTTCAGAGTCGCCACTTGAGAATAAAATGGTGTCTCAAGTCACTGCTTTAATCCCAAATCGAGGAAAGTTTGACTCTGTTACATTCTGCGAACTAGAAATCCGGATAAAGAATTCTGTTAATCCGGGAGAAGGTGTTAGGCACTCCCGAATTCCGTGGTTCTAGCACGGTCGCTCAACTGTTGTATTTGCTTTTATCTGATTTCTATATATTCTAATTATGTGCGTTATTAGTATTTCGCTTCATCAATTTTAAGGAATTGCAACGTCGTGAAAATGTATTTTTTGAACCACACCGTACCAGTATGCCTGTGGCTTTAAATACATTTAGACTTCGTTGAGAGTAAGATTTGGGTCACATAAATGTGCACCCATATTTGAGAATGTATATTAAAATTGTGCCTAAGGAATCTATTTCTTATTACTTTTGGGAAAGACCGTGAAATTAGCTAAACGGTCCTTCCGAATCTAAAATATTATAACAATTATTTGAGGGCCCCGTGTATTTTAGCTTAATACGAGGCTCATCTCATTTCATTTTTTTTAAAAGGCCAAACCTATGGTGTGCTATGTTTTCTATTGTTGTTTTTCCCCTATCTAAAATAACTATTAATGTTGTCCAATTATATATTCTATTCACATCCATATTTATTATGAAGTCAATTTTATTTTGGTAAGAGTAATATTTGCAAGTAATTACAAATCTAAGCCTTTCAAAGGATTATTCAAACAATTTGAGATATTCGATTTCAAATAGGCCTGTTAATAGTACGCTTAGGCCCGAGCAAATAGCTCTTAAAAGTTGAATTTAGACTTGGTACCTAGCAAATGAATACTTATACTACCATGATCACTGATTATACAAATTGAATCATACATTGAATTGGGATAAACTATCAATCATTTCAATTTACCATTAGTTTCTAAACCTGAATTTTTATTTTTAATCTGGATTTGCACACTTCTACAAGAGCTAACGCCAATATTTTAATTTAATACCATAACTTTCCTTTGAACCTATATCTCATTGTAACTCAATACCTATTAGTGCAATACCAATTTTATACCAAAATAGAGTTTAATAAAGCTGAAATAAACCACTACATTAGACAAATGGCCATTGAAACTATCTGAAAATTTATACTAACGAATGTTTAATCTACTAAAGCTACACTAACCAACTTTACCAAAGCAGTTTGTACGAGCACTTTAAACTGCCCTATTACAATAATCCATGTCACATATTATTCAAATTCTAAATGAAATAAGATGTATGATATTAAATGATTTGTATTAAACAATTCACTAACACTAATTTTAACAGTCCAAAAGTCCAAATTAGTTACAAATCACTATCTGAAATTACAATACATGGAAGTTCATACAACAGAATTATACATGCCATTAACTCACGTCCAGAGCTGAAGTAGACGAAATATACCTGGAAATAAGATGAAGATCAATGAGAATCTAATTGAAATTATCAGGAAGAGGATCAGCAATGAGAATTCAACAGCAATTAATCACAGCTCCGAGATTAACGGACTCAAATCCAGCAGAAATCACAAACCAACAACAATCAACAGCATATGAATTGACAATCAGCACCAAATAATCTTCGAAACTGATGTGAAAACTAATGTAACAGTAGGATCTTCGAATTACTTCTGTTGTTTTTGGTATTTTTTAATTTTTGAAATAAAGAATTTTCTGAGATGAAGACTTAAAATTGCAGAGATGATCCAGGAAGATTTCAGATTGTCCAAACTTATTAAGAGAGGCCAAATGAAGCCTATTTATAGAGTGAAAAGGGAGAGAATTTTTGAAATTCATATTCTGATTTCCCACACCTTATCTTATGAATTATTTTCAGATTAATACATTTAGTTTAATCAGAAATGCATTAGAACCCCTGCTAGAAGGTTCTAGTGGCATCTATACTATTCTAATACCCTTAATTGTCTAAGTTACCCTCACTTGCTTTCAATTTTCACTCAATTACCCTTTTATTATGCCCAAAATACCCTTTGTTCTTTATCTAATTACCCGTGAACCAAGTAGCATTACCCATTTCACCCTTATCCCCTTAGGTTTATTTACCAGTATACCAATTAACCTTTCCCCCTTTAGCCCTGTATTTTCCTTTTATTTACCCTTTTAAACCCCTTTTATCAATTAGACATTAAAAGCCAAAGTCAAAATTGACTTGCAAAAATAGCCAACAATAGACAGTTTTACGGATATAGTCAAATTTGGTTTAAGCACTCAATTGACGAGATTCAAGAGGAACAAATCAGTCATAGGTAGAATCTTATCAACAGAATACTCAGTCACTTATTTCGAATTTATCAAATAAGAGTCCTAAAATTCAAATATGGCTATGAACAACAAAACATGCAATTTTTTGACTAAAAATTTTATCAGAAAAGAAGACATGTGATTCCTAAGTAGAAAGATCAGAAAGCTACCATGCTATTCATAACTGAGCAAAATCAGAAGACAAATAGGCATGTGATAAAACAATCAGGAAGGCAAAGACATGTGATAGAACAAATAGAAAAATTAAGAAAGCAAAGACATGCAGATAGGAAAACCAGGATTAGAACACCTAGCTTTTCGATTTGTTTCTTCTTTTCTTTCTTTCTTTCTTCTGTTTTCTTTTCCTTCATTTTTCTTCACTTTTCTTGGTTATCCAGAACATTGGAAGTTCAGGAGTCATTTTCTTGTATTTTTTAAACAGACTCTTCGAGTCTTTTGTAAGAAAGACTCTAGGAATAAGTCTAGGGGTCTATTAGGGTGGTTTTGGGATTAGGAGTGTTCGCCAGAGTGGAGTTTCCGGCGAGATGTTTTTTAATATTCGAACAGTTCGGGCTTGATTCGAAGAAAACTATCTAGTGGGGGTTAAAGAGGATGAAGAGACGGTCCTGGGGTGTTAATGGTGAACACTGGTTCAAAAGTGTGGTCGCCGGCTAGGGTTCCGGCGACTTGTTTTTCAATATTCGACGAGTTTGAGTCTGATTTGAAGGAAAATAGATAGATAGGGTGAAAGAGGAGTTCATGGTGGTTCAGGGGTGTTCGTGGTGGTTTGATCGGAGCAGGTAATGTTTCCCGCCGGTAGGTTTCCGGCGGGTATTTGAGAGAATTTTAGGGCGGCTAGGTTTTGAGGTTAGAGATGAAGAGTGTATAATGAATATACACGCCTCTTTTGTCATATTTAATATGCATATGTATGCACCAACCGTTGGATTAGATCAAACGAATGGCCAGGATTCACTTCACCTCATACGACGTCGTGTGGTTAAATGAAGCTTTGAATTTCATCCGTTAGATGAACCAAATGAACGGCCCTGATTGTTTTAGATGAACGACATCGTTTTATTTTTAGGCAACCGTCACTTTGGACCGTTTGATCAAATTTCCAACGGTCCAGATTCAATTGCGCTGGACGGTATCGTTTGGTTTATGGTCCAACAGACCGGGCTGGTTATATTTTGGGCCTGATCAATGTATTATATCTTTTGGGCTAATTATTGTATTTAGCCCAAGTCTTGTATATTGTATTTGTTTCTTGAATTTTTTATTTTCGTATTTTGTATTTTTCTTTTTTATTTTACTTTTTGTATTTATTTATTTCCCTTGTATTTTCTTTGTATTTTTCTTTTAATTTTCTGATTTTTCTAAAATTAAAGAGTAATTAATTTCTATTTTTTTGGTATTTTCTAATTAATACAAAATAGATGAATATTTAATTTTCTTTGTTTTGTTTTCCTTTCCAAAAATTAAAAAAAGTCCTAGTATTTCTACTTATTTTATAAGTTATTATTAAACAAACAATTATCAACAAATCGTCACACAAATTTAAAAATCATTTTTGCCTATATTTTGGAACAATTTGCTTAGGGCAAAAATCACGTGCTCACACTCACCACACTCATAACACCTACACGAACGCTGCAGCTGAGGGAACTGAGGCTGACCCTGTCGGCCTGAATGACCACCTGAAGTACCATGAGTGAACCTAGAGAGCTGACTGAAAAGGCCTGGGAGGATGGCCTCTACCATAAGAACCTGCTGACGAGGTACCACTGAATCTGCCGGCGTGACGGGGCCTCTTATCCGACCTATGACCGCCTCGCTGTGGCAGGACCCATTCAACTCTACGGCCCACATTGGCCGCCTCCTGAAAAGTGATCTCACTTCCGACCTGAGCCACTGTACCTGACTGATTTTCCACCGCTGGCTAAACTCCTAGAAGAAACCCCCTCGAATGACACCCTCCGTGAAGCTACAAATCAGACTAGAGCATCCTGAAGAACTGAGATGGCAATGAACCCCCTCTGGGACCTGAGCTGGGCCCACCGGGACTGCTGGGGCTGGCACCTCCTCCTCTAAATCAACCTGAGGCTCCGCCACTGGAGCTGCTGCTGGGGGCTCGGGCTGCTGCGCGGTAGAAGAGGAAGCACGTGTCCTCGCCATCTGTAGAGGAACACAATAGGAATTCAGTCGGTACTTGAGGAATAGAATCGCACGACAAGAAAGAACAAATGTGAAACCTTTCCTAACTCCGTAGCCTCTAGGGGATAAATACAGATGTCTCCGTACCAATCCCTCAAACTCTACCAAGTTTGTCCGTGAGTAGCGAGACCTATGCAACCTAGAGCTCTGATACCAACTTGTCACGACCCGGATTTCCCACCATCGGGAGTCGTGATGGCGCCTACTATCGGAGATAGGAAATCCAAGCATTTAAACGTCTTTGGATAACAACACGACAATAATGAAATAAGAAGCTCTAATTAAATGCGGAAGTCTTTTAAAACATAAGCTAACTGGAAACCAACAATGCGGAAGTTAAATATTTCACTACCCAAGACTGGAGTCGCTACCTCACAAACCACTAAGGAGTGCTACAAACAAATCTGAATAGAAAATACATAATGTCTGTCTCGGTACAATGAAAGCAAACTGAAGATATGGAAGGGACTTCGGCCTACGAACACCAGCTAGGCTACCTCGAATGTCCCTTGACTGGAAGCTCGCTCCCATAATGCTACTGCTACTCAACTACTGCTCCCACACCTAGATCTGTGCAAAAAGATGCATAGAGTAGCATCAGCACAACCGACCCCATGTGCTGGTAAGTGCCTGGTCTGACCTCGGCAAAGTAGTGAGAGGCTAGACCGGACCACCAAACAAACCTGTGCAATTCAATTATATATATACGCAATAGGAGAGAATATATAGAAATTTAACAAGTCAAGAGGGAGGGGAGCATGTTGTAGGGGCTGTAGCAGTTTAGAATACAAGGTAAATAAATAAGGAATGAAACGGTACAACTACAAAATCAATGAGAGTAATAAACCAAACATGGCACATAATGTCCCTTCTTGCATTATCAATCAAAACGTGGCACGGAATGATCCTTCATGCAAATATAATCAAAACATGGCATGGAATGTTCCTTCATGCAATAGTAATCAAACATGACACGGAATGTTCCTTCGTGCATTAATAGTCAAGGCATGGCATGGAATGTCCCTTCGTGCATTAATGATCAAAACATGGCACGGAATATTCCTTCGTGCATAATATAGTAAAACCATGGCACGAAATGTTCCTTCGTGCATAATATAATCAAAACATGGCATGGAATGTTCCTTCATGCATGATATAATCATAACATGGCATGGAATGTTCCTTCGTGCATAATATAATCAAACAATTGTGCAAGACTTCACCCATCATGCTTTATCACTCAACCTCACCCAAACAGCAATCACAAACAATAGGGGTGAGGGGGATAGACAAAAGTAATAGATATCCCATCAAGGAAAAACACAAGTAAACAGTCAAATCCCGACAAGGGAGATAATCAATATACTCAACCCATACCGGCAAGGGATTAATCATATCTCTTTCCATTTCTTTCATTTCTTACTCAATAGTATTTTTATCATTCGAGCCAACACTCCAAAGAATTCACAATTCACAATTAACCCCCATACTCTTCACATTAGGTAGAAATCATTAATCTAGCCTGGAAGAGTCCCAAAATAAGCACAAAGAAAGACTCGCGGTCATGCTAGACATCGGTGTATAGATACCCGTCAACATGCCTATACACCGTACTCGATCATTTAGCAATTAGCAATTAATATCACTCTAATCCTATTCCCTCAAACCAAAGTTAGATCAAACACTTACCTCGGTCCAAAGAATAACAATCAACTCTCCAATACAGCCTTTCCTCTACAATCCAACTCTGAAACAATGGTATCTAGGCATAATTAATTCAATAGCATCAATAAAGACTCAACAACATAATCCCATAGCCTAGAAATGAGTTTTCTAGCATTCTTCCAAAAATACCAAAATTCGACACCGGGACCACATGGTCCAAACACGAGGCTCGGACCAAAACCTAGTTACCCATAACCCCACGAGTTCAAATATATAATTTGTTTTAAGATTCGACCCCAAATTGAGGTTGAATCACCCAAAATTCCCAAAACCCTAACTCTACCCAAAATCCTTAATTTCTACTATGATTTTATGATTTAGGTCTAGGAATTTGATAAATGATGATAGAAAATGAAGAAAATGAGTTAAGATTTACTAACCCAAAAAGTCTTGGTGAAAAGGAGCTTCAACGGACGCCTAAGTGCTTGGAGAAGAAAGGAGTTCGTGTGTTTTTGTGAAAAAGTCCGTAACTACTATTCCTGGGAATTAAATATAACTGGGCAAAAATTGCCCTTCGCGTTCGCAGAAAGAGGGTCTCATTCGCGAAGGGTAATCTAGGCAATGCATCGCGAACGCGTGAAGGGGGACACAAATGAGTAAAAAAAAGGTGGGGGCCCAGGGACTGTTATACACGAACGCGATAATGGGGTGGCGAACGTGTTGAAGAGGGAAGGCTGAGCTACGCGGATGCGGAAGTTCAAGCGCGAATGCGATGAGTAAAATGATGTCCAAGTCTTCTGAGTCAATTTCTCTACGTGAACGCGATAAGGCAGATGCGAACGCGATGAAGGATGAAGTTGAAGCTTCGCGAACGCAAGAGGCCTAACGCGAATGCGAAAAAGAAAATCACTGGGCACCTGTTGCAGATTTTCTGCAATTCTCCTAAGTGCAAAACTACCCCGAAAACCTCCGAAAACACTCCCGAACCCTCGGGGCTCCTAACCAATCATACACACTAACTCAATAACATCCTACAAACTTACTCGAGCGATCAAATCGCCAAAGCAACATCAAAATCAATGAATCGAGCCTCAAAATCATCATTTTTATTTCAGACTTCTTAAACTTCTAACTTTAGATATTTAGGTCCGAAACACGTCAAACGACGTCCGATTTAGACCAAACTTCACAGAAAGTGCTTAACACATATTTAAGACTTGTACCGGGTATCAGAACCAAAATACGAACCCGATTCCATAGTCTTTTAATTAATTTTCATTTCCATTTTCCTTAATAATTTCAGAAAAACAATTTAACAGAAAAATTCTTTTACTCAGGTTCTAGACCTCGGATTTCGACTTCGGGCACATGCCCGAATTCCATATTTTTGTACGGACCCTCCGGTACCGTCAAATCACGGGTCCGGATTAATTTACCAAAAATATTGACTGAAGTCAACTTTAATCATATTAATATCAAAAGTCTTCGAATGTTTCACAAATTTTACATATTTCAACATAAAAGCTTTCTGGCTATGTGCCCGGACTGCATACGCAAATCGAGGCAAGTAAAAGTGAGGTTTTCAAGGCCTCAAAAACGTAGAAATAAATGAGAAAATAGGTGATGACCCTTTGGGTCGTCACAAAAAACTGGCTTATGGAGACAAATTTGTATGAGAATGTAATAGAAAAATGGATGAGATTGGGAGTTCGTCCGTTTCGGTGTTGGGGTGGTGAGAGGGTTATTTAAAGATGATATCGTGGATGTTCTTGTTCGAGGACGGAGTGACTGGTCATTTTGAGGAGGGCAGTGGCACTTCGACGAGTGTGAGGAAGGCAAGTTTGGTATTAGTTGCTGATGAAGCATCACTCATAGGTGGTCAATTCCGGCGAGGGAGGTGATGGGCAACGACTACTTTGGTTTTTTTAGATTAGGGAAGAGTGTACGGCCTTGGATCAGAGTTTAGTTCTAGTCGTCGGTCTTTTGGATCTGGTGGCTGTTCTTCCTCAAGGTCTTCAATTAATCAGGATAAGTTTGAGATATTGAATAGAATAATAGCAGAGATCACTGAGTTGTATGCATCGAAAAAGGCTGGGCGGGAGGAGGATACAAAGCAAAGGGAGGAAGAAGATAGGCGGAGGGAGGAAAAGGAGAGGCGGAGGGATGAAGAAATGAGGCGAAAGGATGCTACATTTACTCGTGTCACTAGTGACGTTGAAAGTCTCAAGGCCCAGCTAAACTACCTCTTAGCATCTGGTGGAATTCCCATGCCACATTCTCCACCACGCTCTAACAAGACTAAAGAGTAGTTTCCTTTATTAATATGATTTTGGGTAGGGCTATGATGTTAGATGTTATGTATCAATTGGATAAGTTTGAATGCTGAATTTCTTATTTGAATGTTAAGTTGCATTATTGGTTTCTAGTATTTTCAGTTTTGGTTGGTTGTTAATTAATGAAATGGATCGGAAGATGCTGATCTTTGTGCGTGAATGTTTATTTAGGTTGTTGCTAGTTGTATTTTTTTGTTTGACAGGTGGTGCACTATATTTACAGCATTGTGCACAAAAATATTTTCCAGATTTTTCAAGGAATTGTCACTGATTTTGTGGGAAGGTTCATCACTTTAGTTGAAGAACTTGGATATTTCCCACTGATATCGGTGGGAAAGTTCATAATTTATTTTCATAATTAATACATTTCACATGGATATCGGTGGGAATGTTCATATTTTATTTTTCAAAACTTGCGTCTTTCCAACGGTTATCAGTGGGAAAGTTCATACTTTATTTCCAGCTCCACATGCATTTTTCCCATCACTTATGTGGCCAATGTATTAAAATTAATAAAAATTACTAATAATAATTCCCACTGATTGTTAGTGGGAAATTTCATTATTTTTCGTAGTAAAGGTTTTGTGGGAAAAACGTGATAAATATCCCACCGCTTCTCTGGGAAGATATTTTAGGTGTTTTCCGGTGACTCATTTCGGTGGGAATGCGGTGTGAAAACTCGATTTTCCCATCGGTTTCCCACTGATTTTGCCATGGGAAATCCATTTATTTCTAGTAGTGTTTGGTTGAGGGTAACGGTGGGGATCTGTTTAGGCGTGTTCGTTGTTTGTTTGAGGGCTGGTTGACGGCAAGTGTCACGCCCCAAAATTCAAGGAGCGCAACCGGCGCTCAACCGAGTAAACCCAAATAAGCAAGCCTGCTATGTTTCATTCTACCCAAACTAGTTCATAAATAAATAGGGGATATTACCCCATTTAATAAAATGCAAAGAAATCTGTTGTTAGCAACCCTCATTTCACTCTTGCTAATTGTTTCATTTAGTTTTCAAAATTTTACAAGTTTACTAATTTAATGAAAAACATGATTATCAAGTACCAACATTTCTAGCCCGGACTCCCAACATCAACAACCACCCACAATAGTCTACGGAGCCTCTAAATCAAGATAAGAGCAGTAGATAAATGCTGGCAATAAGGCTCC
This sequence comes from Nicotiana glauca, assembly GCA_026770625.1. Classification (NCBI taxonomy): domain Eukaryota; kingdom Viridiplantae; phylum Streptophyta; class Magnoliopsida; order Solanales; family Solanaceae; genus Nicotiana; species Nicotiana glauca. The sequence goes on from MU748586.1 coordinate 11,185, forward strand.
GGCTATACCTCAAAATATACTCAGAAAATGAACAAAAGATACATAACATGACCCCTAAATGGAGTGGGGCTCACCAACACAGCTGACAAAAAGTACAGGAGGTGCTACTACCGGTGAACTGGAGTACCTGCTATAGAACCACCGACAAGCATAACACGAATGTAGCGCCCCCGACAAAAGTGACTTTAGTGCCGTCGAATAGCACTAGTATGTAAGGCTAAAATTCCTATTTCAGAATAGAATATCCATAAAAGCAAAAAATCCACAAACAGTAAGTCAAGATCAATAATATTCTAACACCCAATTTCGAAACATGTTAGTCCTCTAGTTTATGAAAATAATATATTTTTTTTGTTTGGTTGGGGTATCTCTAGCAACAATATAAGTTTTACCACCGTCTTTGTTAGTACGGAGTCCGATCACGACCCGATCGGCTAGGTCGTCCCTTTAGAGACATGTACCAAATCACAAATTTCCAATTTTTGAATTCCCAGGTATCAAATTTCCAGATTGTTGATTTCCAGTACAATACCACCATGTGTGCGGTATGGCGTCCGATCACGGCCTGATCGGCCAAGTTTTCTTCCCACATATGCCGTGTGGGTTGGCGTTACCAAATTATAATGTTACCAAGATCATCCTAGTTAAGGGGAATAAGCACGATCCACCCCTACACCGGTACATGTAGTTTCAGGAATGAGTCTTATGACCCACCCTTCCTCGGTGTTGCTAAAGATACTCCCAAAAACATATTTGATTCAATTTAGTATTGCACACACTTGTAGTATAAATACAAGTATGTGAATATATCATAAACGCAACCATGATTACCTCAATATCCTTCACAATTTATAGATTCCAATTAGTATTTCCAGTCACTAACAACAACAGTATTTCCTTGGCTCATTTGTCCATTTACAAGATTCTTTATTCCTGGCACGGTGTCCGTATTCGTTTTTTAACATTTTCGTCCCTTAATTTTCAAAGATCACCAACCAATATCATTGTAACAAATATTCCATAAATTATGTATTTTCGAATTCAACAGAGATAGAATGATCAAGCATAAGGGACTCTTCCCAAAGAGGAATATACCAACCAACAATTATATTACACAGTGATCATATCTATAAAGCAAAGCATTATATAAAATAGCCATTTATGGACATAGTTCGGGTACAAGACCTTTAGGCCATTCTACTTTTGGAAGTTAGTTTATAAGATTTGAGAGTTATTTTATAATTATTTCACACTTCCTTATTTGATTCATTTCCATATGTCATAACATCTCATCAACAAGTAGACCAAGTAGACATAATCAACTAAGTCATTTAGTACACACAATAGCAACTAGGAGCATTAAACAGAGCAATTCTTCTCACCCAATTAGCATGCTAAACTTAATTTAAGATGCGACTCAGGACTATACAATTTTGGTAGGTAAACCACACTTAAACTTACAAACAATATTGAATTCACTTCCGAGAGAGAAAGTTTAGCCTACATACCTTGATTGAGCTTTCCTTAATTCCTACTATACTCCGAGACTCTTAGCAACGTCAATCTCTTAGGAACATGACAAATCGAACCACAAATTAGAGAGGTGATCATATTTCTATTTCATTTGAGCATATTTTCAAACACTAAGTGGGTATCATGCTTTTAAAACTATTTTGTGAAAGATCTTACCATCCCTCATCCCATCCTTAGCTCAAGACCTAATAAAATACTCTTAAGAACTCCTACATGAAAGATATCCACTTCTATCTTCATCAATTACACTTCTAATGGTCTATCCTAGTTATATATAGAAATTAAGAGCTTGGATTATAGACCCTTACCTTTTAGGAAGATGACCAAGGTGCCTTTCTTAACAAATCTTCAAGGTTTAAGCAAGATCTTTAGGAAAAATATTGATGAAGAACCTCTTCTCCCTCTAGGACTCCTTTTCTCTCTAAATGTATCAAAAAATAAGCCTAAAATGAAGAGTAGGGTGTAATATATTGACATGGGGTAGGGTTATAAAAATAGAAAAATTTACCCTACGATGTCAAGTCTGCTATAGCATAATGGACCACAGAACGCGAATGCTGGCCGCATAATGCACTGCAAAATCGACGTCCGGAACTGGGCTACACTAGTCCAATTTGCAACTGCAGATCAAAAATACGGACCGCATAATGGACATTGAGATCGCAAATCTGACACGGGATCACATTTTTTCCAATCTTTGGTAATTTGGTCATAACTTTGTGTAGGAATGTCCAAATGACGAACAGTTTAAAGAGTTGGAAACTAGACTCAAAGACTTTTCATATGATAGGTTTTTCATCACATAAAACCTTATAAATATTTATATATGCTCGTTCAAAGTGGACCCTTGTTACGAAATTTTAGCCTATTACGAAATTTTTCCCATTTGGCATACACTTAGGCTTCCATTTAGACCTCACATCACTTACCATAAGACTTATACATATATTTACCAACTCTAATTGATATCCAACATGTTAATAGCACATAAAATATCATAATTAGCTTATATAGCATCACAAAGCATAGTTTTCTTAGCGAACTATTTCGGGGCCTTACAGCAAGGTCTTGTTCCGGCGAGTAGCATGACTGTCGGTGATCAGGCTAGGTGATAGTGGTGGTGGCAGTGAGGATATGGGGGCGGCGGCGGCTCTAAGGGTTCAGGGGTGTTCTCTAGAATTTTTGTTTTAGGTTGTAATTAGGTAGATATATGTGGGTGAGGATTAGTTTTGACCACTGGATGAAAGGAAGTGAACGGGTACGATTAAGTTGAAAAGAGTTGATGGGTTAAAGGGTCTTGGCCTTCATATTTGGGTCTTAAAATTGGACTCAAAGAAAAATGTTCAAATCTTAGCTAAATACCTTTTAATATAAGCTAAATATACTACATATTGTAAAAATATATCTAATTAATTAAACTAAATTATATATAAAATATGAAACTATTTTTTTATATTTTTCAAATTTCAAACTAAAATAATAACAAAATTAGATTAAAATCATCGCAAAATTAAGATAATACTACTACTAAAAATACTAATATCCTTGAAAATAAAGTGTAACTATTTTTGTATTTTTAAATTATATTAAAATAAAATAGGTTAAAAGTAATATATCCTTCTAGAAATATCTAATACGTGAATTAAATAGAGAAATATGGAACTATTTTTGTAATTTCCAATTTTTTTCTTAAAATAAAGTAAAAGAGTCAAAACTAGTTAAAATAACGATACTAGACCTAGATTAAATATTTAAATGTAAAAATATGTAAAATCTTGGGGAGGGTAAAACATTACATGTCTACAAGGGGGATTGGGGTGGGTGGGTGGTACAAAAAAATAAAAAAAATTGAAAATAGAAAATTAAAATACAAAAAAAAAAAAGTAAATGATAAAAATTGTGTGGGTTTGAGTGGGGAGGGAGGGAAAACTAAGTAAATTTATAGATAAGTTGAGTTGAGATCCCTTTATTTTGGATGGGCTTCATGGTTTGTATTTGGACTACTTCATGGGTTAGATGAGCTATAAAAAATAATGAATTAAATTGGGCTTATCCGATATAGACCCATGAGCTAAATTATTCATAGCCCAACCCATTAATCTCTGGACGAGTTAGGTGGGTTTGGGCTCAAATTGTCACCCCTAGTTTATCATTAAAAAATCTTTACTTAACTTTTGAACTACTTGAAAGTTGAAGCCTCAATCAGCCTATAATATTTGCCTTGACGTTAAGTTAGCTAGCTCAGTTTCGAATTGTACACAAACAGGTGTGTTAGTCCAAAATATCCCGATGATAATTATGCAGCTGTAGATTCAGATCCTACATTTTTCACTTGCTGTAAAATAGTATTTTTGTAAATGTTAAAAAAAACATACTTTTCTCTACATTAAAGATAAATAAGCAGGTTTTTGGGCTGAGCGGGTGGGCGGAAATAGAAATAAAGAAATCTAGGAGAGAAGATCCAACTTCTCTCTAACCATCCAAAGAAATCGATAACACTGCCATAAAGATGGATATAACCACAATCCCTCCTAAACCACTGGATATTCACAAGGAAGAAAAAGAAACCAAACTACCTGAGAATTTACCTATCTCGTATAAGGAAAAATTAATTATGGGAGAGGGAGATATGGATATTATTATTGACACAACTGACTCCTTTTTCAATATCTTACCATCTGTCACCTTAGACAATCCATGAAAGGACCCTCTAACTTCTACAGAAAAAAGAATCTCCCCACCCCAAGACGATAGAGCCAACATGTATTTGCCTTAGAATTACTCTATAATTATTAAGCTTCAAGGCATACAAATACTTCACTAGATTTTTAGGAAGAAGGTTCAGGAAATGTGGAAGGTGAAATAAAATTTTCCTTTAATCGAGCTATGACCTTATTACTATATTGGGAAATTAAAAAAAAAAAAAGAAGATAGTATGTAGTCAATCCCTCAAAATGGTTCATGGTTCATATTTGGACATTTTTAACATGTAAAAGATGGGAACCAAATTTTATTGCATTGGAGGCCAAATAATCCTTTACTGTAATATAACGTCGATTACCCAATCTTCATTCTGAATATGATGGATCTATCCTTCAAAAAATCAGTAACTCAATAGGTATATTGTTAAAAATTGATGCTTTTACATCAACAACCTTGATGGGGCATTATGTCGGATTATGTATAGAATTACCAATGGATCAACCGGTTATAAATTTCATCTATATAGATGACCATAAAGAATAAATAGAATATGAGGATGATAAAATACTTTGCAAAGTGTGTGGAATGCTAGGCCTTACAAAAATTAACTGCCCATGCACATCAATTTCTCTACCAGACAAGACAATTAATGAGCAAGTAGCCCCAAATCACAAAGAATATCAAAATTCACACATGTACTAAAATGACAGTGGTTGGCACACAGTGACGTTCCAAAGATCAAGGAGACTGCAGAAGAAAATATCAGTGGAGGACAAAGAGGATCCTATTGAGGCAGGTGTAGACGTTAAATTATTTAATGCAGCAACGAGTAAGTATATCAATACTCAAAAATAAAAATAAAATTTGTTAATAAAGACATTGCTTCTTTGGCAACTAGCCAAGGCAGTAGAAGACTTGCCCAGAAATCCAATACCACTATTACCACAAATAAGACTAATGTTTTCAATTAGAAAATTGTCTAAGTTATATTATGAGTCCACAGTTTTACCAAACCATACTAACAAAAATAAATCTTGATTAAAAAATAAAAATATCTTGCATGACATTAGTGGGGATTTTACACGTTAAGTAGAAAGATATGACAATCCGGCTGGTCGTTTTAAGAATTTATGCCCTGATACCCTATTAACTGTATTCCTTATGTTTCTTTCTGCTGTTGTGATTGCTGGAAGGATTTATTTGGAGTTTCGGAGAGTTTTAGGACACTTGGTCCCTAAATGAGAGCTTAAGTTTTAGATTTTAGACCATAGTTGGAGCGGTGTGAAGACATCCTCGGAATGGAATTCTGTTGGTTCCGTTAGATTCGTTGGGTAATTTCGGGTCTAAGAGCGTATTCAAATTGTGTTTTAGTGGTCCGCAGCTAATTTAGGCTTGAAATGCCGAAACTTGAATTTTAAAGTTTTCAGCTCGATAGTGAGATTTTTATCTAAGGGTCAGAATGAAATTCAGAAAGTTGGAGTAGCTCTGTAGTGTTGAATGTGACGTGTGTGCAAAATTTCAGGTCACACTGACGAGATTTGATAGATTTTTTTATCAAAAGCGTAAATTGAGAGTTTTCAGAGTTCTTAGGCTTGAATCCATGGTTAATTCGATATTTTGATATTGTTTTAGGTGTTTTAAGGGTTGGTATAAGCTTGGATAGTGGTATATGACTTGTTCGTGCTTTTGGTTGAAGTCCCGGGGGCCTCGGGATGATTTTGAATGGTTAACGGAAAGATTTAAGTTTGGTTTTGGCAGCTGGATCTCCCATTGTTGTCATAACCGCACTTGCAGCTAGGGGACCGCAGGTGCGAGCCCGCAGAAGTGCCCAGATGGTCGTAGATGCGGAATTGGCCATGTTGACTGGGACCGCAGAAGCGATTGCTTGATCGCACCTACGGTAGTGCAGGTGCGGCTTCTTGATTGCAGATGCGAAAATGGGCGCCTTAGTGGAAAACCACAGATGCGGTGCATTTGACCGCAGAAGCGGTACCTCAGAAGCGGAAGAAGGGCCGCATGTAGGAATACCTTGGGACAAAAAGTATATAAACCCTCCTTGGTGATTTTTAGCCTTCTTCACCTTTTTTAAAATAATTTTTGGAGCTTTTGGGGGATTTTGAAGAGGGAATTAGAGGGAACTTTATTGAGGTAAGAATTTTGATTGTAAAACTCATTCCTATGGTGTTATTTCATTGATTAGGCTTGAAATTTATGGAAATTTATGGGTAAATATTGAAGAAACTAGGGCGTGATATTAGAGAGTTTTGAGTGGTGATTTGAGGGACCAATTGAGGTTCAATTTCAGTAATTTTGGTATACATGAACTTGTGAGAGTGTGAGTATTCTGAGTATGTAAATTTTACCGGATTCTAAGGCGTGGACCTGAGGAGAATTTTGGTCATTTTACCTAATTTCGTGTATTATCTTAGAATTTATTTATAGAATCAGTTACTTGAAGTGTTATTTACATTATGCAATTTAATTGAATAGATTTGGGCCATTTGGAGTCGAGTACTCGTGGAAAGAACGTGGTTTCGGGTTGATTTTGAGCCGATTTGAGGTAAGTGGCTTATCTAACCTTGTGTGGGGGACATTTTCTTAGGATTTGGTATTGTTGTTATATGAATGCCATGTACGTGAGGTGACGCGTAACGTGCTAATTATTGGAAACCCTTAACTACATTTCCTTCTTCTTGAACATTTCTTACACTTTAAGACCACTATGTAGTATAGGGAAGCATGCTTAAGTGAACTAATTGTCCTATCTGCTTAAATTGTTTACGTGAATTCTATGCAGTATGTTAGAATAGAAACCTCTATTTTCTTGGTACGAACTTGAATGAAATTTTGAATTCTTTCCTTGATGTTGTTGTGTTTTTATTTTGGGTACTACGAGTTAGTATTCCGGGAGATCTCCTTCACATATATTGAGGATACTAAGAGATCCTAGTGATACAAAGATATCCCTATTATATATATTGAGGATACTAAGAGATCCTCGGGAAATCACTATATCCCTGGTACATATATTGAGGATACTAATAGATTCGCGGGATACCAAGAGATCCCTAGTACATATATTGAGGATACTAAAAGATCCTCGGGATACTAAGAGATCCTTGAGATACTGAGAGATCCCTCGTTGTTACCTCTGTGATGAGCGATATTCCTTTATGATTATTTTGTTTCTTTTATAGTTGTTGTTATTTTTATCATCATATGTTACTGATTACTTTAGCATTTAATTATATTGTCGGATTCTATACTGTCTTACCTTGTTTTTCATCTAAACTCATTAGGGCCCCAACTTTCCTCGTCACTACCCGACCGAGGTTAGGCTTGGCACTTACTGAGTACCAGTGTGGTGTACTCATGCCCTTTCTGTGCATGTTTTTCATGTGCTGATCCAGGTACTTCCACTTAGTCTTTTCACACTTGAGGCGAGGCGCTTCGTAGAGACTTCGAGGTATATCTACCGCATCCACAGACCAAAGAGTCCCTTTCTATTCTCAGTACTAGTATAGCCCTTATGTATTTTTCTTTGTTGATAGACATTTCTGGAGTTAGAGCTTTATATGTAATCTTTTAACTTGTGATTCATGGGGTTCCGGATTTTGGGAGTGTTAGGTTGAGATTCTTGTACTGTTATATGCTAGACGACATCTTAAACACTGTTTCATTTTATTATCTTAATTTTTAATTACTTTTTTTTGCATTTGATAGTCTTACCTAGTCACAGAGACTAGGTACCGTCACGATAGTTCACAGAGGGCAAACTAAGGTCATAACATATTGGTATCAGAGCTTTAGGTTCATAGGAGTCATGAATCACAGGCCGGTTTATTAGAGTCTCGTGGATTGGTACAGAGACGTCTGTACTTATCTACGAGAGGCTATGTAACCATTAGGGAAATTCCACTTTATTTGATTTCCCTATCGTGCAAGATTTTTGACATCACAATCCTAAACATTTGTCTTCCATTCTCTTAGAGATGGTGAGGACACGTGCTACCAGAGGTGACCAGACACCCGCGCCCCCTACGAGAGCCGTTAGAGGTCAGGGACAGGGTAGAGGACGAGGACGCACACGTGGTGCAGCCAGAGCACCTGGACGAGCTGCCACCGAGGTGCCACCAGCAGTTCCAGCCGGAGTCCAGGCACCTAATACGCCTACTTCTACTACTACTCCAGCACTTCAGGAGACTGTTACACAGTTCCTGAGCATGTTTGGTACATTGGTTTAGGTGGGATTGATTCAGGTTGTACCAACTACTTCATAGATCGTGGGAGGAACCCACACTCCCACCGCCCCCACTGCAGAGAAGCGAGTTCACACTAGTCAGATTCCAGGTTCTATGGCGACACAACATGTGGCCCTATTTTAGCAGTTAGTAAGGATCACTCGCCGAGTAGAGGACAGGTGGATCCAAGAGAGAGAGGACAGAAGAGGTCAGGAGAGAGAGTACATGGAGGTGAGGAGACCTCGTAGACTGGAGAGATCCACTGGTCCTTATTTTCGAGGCATAGTATAGCATGGTAGAGGTTTTGTGGGTCAGCCAGTTCAGTTTGCATTTCAGGCTTTGCATAGTGCTTCAGGTATTCAGGGGTCTCGGAGTACCCGTACCACACAGATCCCACTGTCACGTCCTCCCAGAGCTTGTTTTTGAAAGTACAAGAGGAGGGTGAATTGTATATTTTTAATCTTAATCTCTATTAGTTGACTAGTTTTTCAATTAGTCGACTAGATGCAATAACCTAACAGTTATAATAGTAGAATATAAAATGTGAAAGTAAGTGCATGAATTAAAGACACCAAAATTTTATACTGGTTCAGATTCAATGTGAATCCTAGTCCAGTCCATTTGGATTGCAAGAGAGTTCTCTTTAGTAAATGCGTTTCTTCGATTACAATGGAAATGACGTGATAACTCAGTTCCTATAACACCCGTCTCTTTTGATACAATTACTCACCATTGTTATACTCTCCTCTTTCTCTGACTTGTTACACAACAGGTCTCGAAGAACTACAATGCTTATTTTCAGTAGAATAAAGACAGGATTTTTGGTTCGATCAAATTATGTTTGTCTAAGGATGGATGCTGAGTATAAATACTTTGGTGAAGTCCTCTTGCTGACGAGATTTGACAACCCAAGAGATTTGATCCTTGGAAAGAGATTGATTCTTTCCAAGAATAAGATTGCTACCCGTTGCTATTCCTTGATGAGAGGAGATTGATTCCTTCTCCAGCTGTTGATGATGAGGGTTTACTCCTTGATTGTTAGTCCTTCCACAATTGGCAACACAGCTAATCTTCTTATAGAATCCGGATTGAATGTGCTGGCCTTGATTTTTGCCTTAAGTTTAGGCTTGCAAAGATTGTTTTCATCGCAGATGTACATGATCTTAGCTGATTAATTTCTTTCCTTAAGCATCCAAATTGACTTCAGCAATCTCGTAGTAGCTGCTTGATTCCCTGATCTTCTCTGATTTATTTCATGTACAAATATGTTATTTGCTTCATTAAAATTAGATCTAACAATCTCCCCTTTTTTGATGATGACAAAATAATATATAGGTATAAACACCAGTTGACTTCCCTGTGTTTTACTCCCCCTCAATGTATGGAGTTGAGGTTCATGTCACTCCCCCTCAGTTCATGCAGTTGACTAGTCCATGGTTGAACTCGACTCTTGCCACGGAAGATGCTACTTGTGCCACAGTCAACTATACATGTACAAATATAATATATACTCTTCTCCCCCTTTTTGGCATCGACAAAGAGGGAACAAACCAAGAACTAAACAGAATATATATTATTAAACAGTAGCATTAAATTTCAATCATAAACACCTAAAGCAAAAAAGACAGAAATTGTCCAATGGCTGAGATAACAACCCAAAAATAGTGCAACAAAAAAATTTGTCTTAATCAACTATATTAACGATGCAAAAAATAAGTAAAAGTGTTGCAGATGGCCTCCATCGATTGTTTAAAGCTAGCATTTGCTGAGATTCTTACTCCATCCAACATATCATAAATTTCCCTGAAAGCTTTGACAGCATTCTCCCTAACTCTAAAAATAACAACTCTTATCTTGGACACATCAGACCCTGTTTCCGTGGAGATGGCATGAATGTCACCAACAGTAGACTGAGTGGTTGTGAGGAGATTTTTTATTTCAGAGAGTTGAGTGTTAATAGAACGAAGCTTTTCATCAAGATTAGGATCATCAGGGCTGGGGTGAGAGGCAAGGGGTTTAGATTTGCGTTCTATAGGAGCATGCTTATCTTCACCTTCATGCTTCTTAACCCAGGAGCCCTTCATACTCACATAACCCATACTTGCAAATGCTCTAGAGTTGTAGGATTTTGAAATAGTGATAAAGGGATAGTTGGACAGGGAAATTTGATGAGATTCCAGAATGTGAGTGTTGGTCATGCAATAGGGTAGACTGGTGGGATCTCCAGCACTTTCAATAATGAAATTGATGACCCTTGAGGATAACTTGACTTTGAGTTTGGTCACAAGGCATTATACTAAGAAGATGTCTCTTTGAGAGAAGGTTGAAAAATAACCAATGCGGGGAATCAGAGTAGTTGCTAAAATGTGAGCCAGGGCACGAGTTTCAAGACTAACATCACTGGGACCTAACTTGTTGGGAAGGGAGTTAGAGGGGCACTCAGCAATACATTGTTTAGCTTGGTCAAAGGAAATTTCAAAATCATCGGGCCAGGTATTTTTGAAAAGTATCGGAAAACCAGAACATCGACATTGAAAAAGTTAATCAAACTGGGCACAATCAAGAACAATGCGCTTACCTAATACTAAGGATTCCAACCTGTCAGGTTTATTGGAGTGGAGATTAGCATAAAACATCTTTACCAGGGGTTCATAGACCTTAGGTGAGGAATAGAGAGAAACTTAAGCCACCCTTGATGAACAAAGAGGTTTTTGACCTTACAATTTAGGGCTTCTATGTCTTCAAGTTAGACTACCCTTCCATGAGCAATGGGCTTGTCCTTTAGAGCAACGAAGAAATCCTTATTTGGAGAATCCTAGAAATTCAGGTCAGATTCTAGAGAGTTAGAGAGATCAGACTTTGATTTCTTTGGGGTAGAGGAAACAAGGAGGTCTTCCATAGGGCGTTTTCCTAGGGCTTTTTCTCATAATGTTTGAGAGTGATCAGACAAATCTCCCTGTGAAGAAGTGAAACCTTCATAGTGGTCGGACCCTAGGTCTACATGTTCTGGGGGCATAGAAGGGGTTTTTCTTTGGAGAGAATACTTTTTCTGGTGGATGCGGAGGGATTTCTAGGTTGTTTGGACATTGAAGGAAAGTGGTTTAGTCGGAGCTTTAGAGAAGGATTTTCTAGATTATAGGGATAAAAGTGATTGAAATAGTTTCCCCCTTAAGAAGAGAACCTTCTAATGGTTGAGTCCATAAAAAGAAAAGGCGTCAGTTGAAGGGACGCGACGATTGGCTTTTCAATTTTGAACGAAGAACTGATGTGAAAGAAGAAGAAAAGAGAGGGAAAGAAAATGGATGCGTAATTAATGCATGAGTAAAGTACAATCATTACACATGCAAAAATACTATAGTAGACATAGGTCCTATAGGTTATTAGTTAAGCAAGTAATGCCAAGTAATTTTCTTAAAATACAAAATCTATCCTCTAATAGTGGCTTAGTAAAAATATATACTAACTGATAAGTAGTTCCAACAAAAGATATTTGTATGTCTCCCTTAAGAACATGATCTCCAATAAATTGATGTTTGATATCTATATGCTTTGCTCTAGAATGATGCACAGGATTTTTTGAAAGAAAATAGCACTAGAATGATCACAAAAAATTTGTATAGGTTTAAAGAAAGTTCATACTCACCCAGTTGATGGGACATCCACAGTAATTGTGCACAGCATTTTCCAATAGCAATGTATTCACCTTCAGTGGTAGATAATGCAACTGATGCTTATTTTTTACTGTTCCAGGATATTAATGCCTTTCCAAGTAATTGACATGTACCACTAGTTCTTTTTCTATCTTCCTTGTCACCTACAAGGTCAGCATCAGAAAAGCCTTCTAGTTTAAAAAAGTTAGATCGAGGATACCATAGTCCATGAGATACAGTCCCAATGAGATACTGAATCATTCTCTTTACTGCAGTCATATGAGATTCCTTAGGAGCTGACTGAAACCTGGTACAATTACACACACTAAACATAATATCCGGTCGACTTGCTGTCAGATACAGTAATGACCTTATCATTCCACGATATTTAGTTTCATTAACAGGGATTCCTTGTTCATCTTTGTCTAGATTTGTTGAAGGACTCATTGGTATGCTAATGGATTTTGCATTGCTCATGCAAAAATTTTGAATCAGTTCCTTTGTGTATTTGGTCTGACATATAAAGGTTCCTTCTTTAGATTGTTGAATTTGGAGTCCAAGGAAGAATGTTAGCTCTCTCAGAATGCTCATTTCAAATTCACTTTGCATAAGATTTGAAAATTCCTTGCACATAAGAGGGTTAGCACTACCAAATATAATATTATCAACATAAATTTGAATAATGAGATTACCTTCTGATGATCTTTTAATAAACAAGGTAGTGTCTACTTTACCTCTTGTGAATCCATGATCAACAAGAAAAGAACTAAGTCTATCATACCATGCACGTGGAGCTTGCTTTAGTCCATATAATGCCTTAGTGCGCTTGTATATATGGTAGGGAAACTTTGAATCTACAAACCCAGGAAGTTGTTTCATGTATACTTCTTCTTCAATAAATCCACTCAAAAAGGCGCTTTTAACATCCATCTAAAATAGTCTAAATCCTTTGAATGATGCATATGCCAGAAGAATTCGAATAGACTCTAAGCGAGCTACTGGAGCGAAGGTTTCGTCATAGTCGACTCCTTCCTATTGTGAATATACCTGAGCAACTAGTCTGGCTTTATTCCTTATGACCTTACCATCCTCGTTTAATTTATTTCTGAAGACCCACTTTGTTCCGATTACAGAGACATTTTCAGGTTTGGGTATCAGATTCCACACCTGATTTTTACCGAATTGATCTAACTCTTCCTACATTGCTTGAACCCAACTTGAATTTTTTAGACCATCCTCTATCTTTTTTGGTTTGACTCGAGAGATTAATGCTACATTTGCTTTCTTTTTTAGGGCTCTCCTAATTTTCATTCCTTCATTTTGATCCCCAATGATGAATTTTTGAGGATATTACGGCTCGCTTCTCCATTCATTTTGACATACCACGTTTGTAGTATACTCGATTGGATGATATGATACACTACTGCTGATTTCATTAGTTGACTCTATCGTAGCAGATATATCAGTTGACTCTTGAGATTTTCTTGTCTCCCGACTTTCTTGAGCTTGATCTTCATCATCTGCAGTAATTCCTTTCTCAACCAAGGGATTATATTCATCGAATATAACATGTATAGATTCTTCCACACATGATGTGCGTTTATTATAGACTCTAAAAGATCTACTATTTAATGAATAACCCAGAATACCTTCCTCATTTCTTGGATCAAATTTTCCAAGGTTGTCCTTACCGGTATTATGAATAAAACACTTACTTCCGAAGGAATGAAAGTAACTGATATTTGGACGTTTACCTTTCCATAATTCATGGGGAGTCTTCTTTAGAATGGGACTTATGAGTTATCGGTTGAGAATGTGACATGTTGTACTTACACCTTCTGCCCAGAAGTGATTTGGTAGTGAATGATCAAGTAACATAGTTCTTGCCATATTTTGGAGGGTTCTGTTTTTTCTTTCTACAACCCTATTTTGTTGTGGTGGTCGTGGTGCATAGAAGTTAGGAGTGTATCCATGATCATTATAGAAATCTTCAAATGATCTGCTTTCAAATTATCCTCCATGATCACTGTGAATTTTTGAGATCGGATATCCCTTTTCTCTTTCAACCTTTTTGTAGAAAACCTATAAATTTCTTAATGCTTCATCCTTATGAGATAAGAAAATTACCCAAGTGAAACATGAATAATCATTAAAAATAACAAAAGCATATATTTTTCCTCCTATACTAGCAGTTCTAGTAGGCCCAAATAAGTCCATATAAAGCAATTGCAAAGGTTTAGAAGTAGATCCAATATATTTATTTTTGAAAGAGTTTCTGGTCTGCTTACCAATTTGGCATGCATCATAGATATGAGTTCTAGAAAAATTCAGTTTGGTTAGGCCAACAACTAACTCATGCTTGGACAATTTTCTATCAAATGCATCCTAGCATGACCAAGTTTCCTATGTCATAACCATGGATCATCAGACACGGATGATAGCAAATATGACCATCTATCTTTTCAAAAACATCAAGGATATAAACATTTTCATACCTTTTACCAGGGAAGACTGTTTTACCTAATTCGTCTTCAATAGCACAATCTATTTTCTTAAAGTTTACCTCATATCATGAGTCGCATAGTTGACTTATGCTCAGGAGATTGTAGTTGGGTCCATCGAGGATATATACTTTAGTGATATCACAGTTGTTATTGAAGGAAATTGTTCTAGTACCAATTATTTTACCTTTTGAGTCATCCTCAAACTTAACGCTTCCTCCATCAATTTTTGTAACTTTTTTGAATAGGGTATTGTCACCTGTCTTGTGACTGGAACATGCACTATCTAGTTGTTATTTTCCTTTGCGGTTTATTCTGTGGTGTTCCTACAAAACATAGTGATTACTTTATTTTAGGTACTCAAGCTTGCTTGGGTCCTGGAGGGTTAGTATTGCTAGATTCAAAATTGTTTTTTGGTTTCCAAACCCATCCTGACATGTTTGCTTTACGAAAGCAATAGAAAGAATATTTGTGCCCCACTTTGGTTATAGTAGTGACACGTAAATTCTCAGCCACCTTTAGGTCTTTCATTAGTGTTAGCACTAGTGGACTTTGTTCTGGTTGTTCCTTTTTCCAGTTGACCTGTAAGTCGCCTGGTTTGACCTGACAGAACTGTGACTGGTGGATTTGCACATGCCATTAAGTTGCATTTGTAATTCCTCAAACTCTTCTTGAAGTACTTCTTTTTCAATTTTATATACTTCATGTTTGAGTTTCCAGTCTTTAACCTCTTTATTTAGTCTCTTAAGCACATTCATCATTTTTTGAGATTCTTTCAAAGTTAAATAAAGAATATCTTGTAATTCATTGCATCTTTCACAGTTATAAGATCTTACCTCACTTGTTTCACCTCGTGCCATGAAATAGTTTTCATTGTCATCTTTGCCTTCGTCATCTGAAGTGTCCTCATTTGTCCAGCATCTTGAGGATTTGTTCATCTCGTTTTCCAGAATCATCATGAAGCAAAGATTTGTTATCTCTTCGTGTTCTAAACTATATTCATCACTCCAACTTCCAAAGTATTTGTTCTTGTTAAAGCCTCTAGAAATTTTTCTTTTTAGTTCTGGGCAGTCAGCTTGAATATGTCCAAATCTTCCACACTCATAGTATTTTCCATCATTCTTGTCTTGTTCGTTGTATTGCCTGGATCGTCTGGGCAGAATTCTTTATTTCTTTGTATTTTTGAATCTTTTCATTAACCCATCCATGTTTCTTGATAGCATAGCAATCTCTTCTTGTAGAGCTTCAGGATCATCATCAATTTTATTTTCAGCTATTTTAGTTGAAGCTTTGAATGCGACTATCTTCTTTTTCTCTTCTTGACTAGTCCTCTTGAGATGCGTCTTTTAAAAAGCTATGAGTTCTCCCTGTGGGACATCATATTATAATTTATTTAGATCCTGAGATTCAAGTGTGACTACTTTGGTTTGCCAAGTGGTAGCCAGGCTTCTGAGAATTTTTCTGACTTGATCGCCACTAGTATATGGCTTGCCAAATGCCTTTAGATTGCTAATTATTTTGCTGAACCTCGAAAACGTCTCTTCAATAGATTCTCCTTATTTCATTGAGAAGATTTCTTAATCATGAACCAACATGTTGATATGTGTTTCCTTTACTTTGATGGTTCCTTCGTATGTAACCCCAAGCTTGTCCCAGATTTCTTTGGATGTGTCACAGTTAGAGATTTTCTCATATTCTTCACCACTTATAGCATTGTGAAGAAGATTTCTTGCTTTATTGTTAACTTCTACCACTTTCATTTTCTCTTTTGTGTATGAATCTATATCTTCAGGATCAGTAAGTGGTGGAGTAGCAGCAGGTCCTTTTTGATGACTCTCCAAACTTTAATGTCATAAGCCTTGGCAAAGATATCCATACGCATTTTCCAGTGAGAAAAATGTTTACCATTGAAGTATGGTGGTATAACTTGTGAATTTCCTTCCTAGAAGAGAGCTCCTATGATGATTTGATTTGCCATGATCTTTTTTCACAAGCTGTTAAGCAAAAATAGAATGCGAGCCTTGCTCTGATACCAATTGAAAGTACAAGAGGGGGTGAATTGTATATTTTTAATCTTAATCTAGATACAATAACCTAACAGTTACAAATAGCAGAATATAAAATACAGAAAGTAAGTGCGGGAATTAAAGACATCAGAATTTTATACTGGTTCGGGTTCAATGTGAATCCTAGTCCAGTCCCCTTGGGTTGCAAAAGAGTTCTCTTTAGTAAATGCGTTTCTTCGAGTACAATGGAAATAACATGATAGATCAGTTCCTATAACACTCGTATCTTTTGATACAATGCCTCACCAATGTTATACTCTCCTCTTTCTTTGACTTTTTACACAGTTGGTCTAAAAAAACTACAATGTTTGATCAAAGTATGTTTCTCTAAGGCTGGATGCTGAGCATAAATAATTTGGTGAATTCCTCTTACTGACGAGATTTGACAACCCAAGAGATTGATTCTTTCCAAGAATAAGATTGCTAGTCGTTGCTCTTCCTTGATAATAGGAGATTGATCGCTTTCCTTCTATAGATGTTGATGATGAGGGTTTACTCCTTGATTGTTGGTCCTTCCATAATTGGCAGATCACCTAATCTTCTTACGGAATCCGAATTGAATATACTAGCCTTGATTGTTGCCTTAAGTTTAGGCTTGCAAAGATTCTTTCCATCGCAGCTGTCCATGATCTTTGCTGATTTATTTGTAATCTTTGTTGATTGATTTATTTCCTTAAGCATCCAGATTGAATTCAGCAATCTCGTAGTAGCTCCTTGATTTCTTGATCTTCTCTGCTTGTTTTCCTGCACAGATATATTATTTGCGTCATTAAAATTACATCTAACAGTTTTGAGTGTGGTAAAACACGCAATGTGGTGAGCGATTGCCCTATACTTGGAAGGAGTGAACCTCCACAGACTTCTCATCCATAGTGCTCTCTGAAGAGTTCTCAGGCTATGATCACAGCACCAGTTGCTAACCCACCTACTCAGCCAGCTAGAGGTGGAGGTCGGGGAGGTAGAGGTCGCCCTAGAGGGGGAGGACATGCTAGATACTATTCCCTTATTGCCCGCACCAAGGTTGTTGCCTCCAATTCTGTCATCACAGTTATTGTCCTAGTTTTGGGAGCCAGATACCCGAAGACTGCTTTTAGGACTCGGTATGGTCATTACGAGTTCCTTGTTATGTCATTTGTGCTGACCAATACCCCAACAACTTTTATACATTTGATACACAGTGTGTTTCGGTCATATCTTTACTCGTCTGTCATTTTCTTTATTGATGATATTCTGGTATATTTTCAGAGTCGGGAAGATCATGAGCAGCACCTGAGGGCAGTTCTTTAGACTTTGAGAGAGAAGAAGTTATATGCTAAGTTCTCGAAATATGAGTTTTGGTTGGATTTCGTGGCATTCTCGGGTCACGTGGTTTCTAGTGAGGGGATAAAGGTGTATCTGAAGAAAGTGGAAGCAGTGTAGAGTTGGCCTAGACCATCCTCAGCTATAGAGATCCGTAGTTTTCTTGGCTTGGCGGGTTATTACTGTCGATTTGTTGAGGGGTTTTCATCCATTGCAGCCCCTATGACTAGACTAACCCAAAAAGATTCTTCGTTCCAGTGGACGGAAGAGTGTAAGGCGAGCTTTTAGAAGATCAAGATAGCTTTGACTACAACCCTAGTTTTGATATTGCCTACAGGTCCGGGGTCTTATACTGTATATTGTGATGCCTCGAGGGTTGGTCTTGGAGCGATATTGATGCAAGACGGTAGGGTGATTGCATATGCGTCTAGAAAGTTGAAGGTACATGAGAAGAATTATCATGTCCATGATATTGAGTTAGCTGATATTGTTCACACCTTGAAGATCTAGCGTCATTATTTGTACGGTGTGCCTTGTGAGATTTATATTGATCATCGGAGTTTGCAGCATCTGTTCAAGTAGAAGGACCATAATTTGCGTCAGAGAGATGGCTATAGCTGCTGAAAGACTATGATATCACTATCTTGTATCACCCGTGCAAGGCCAATATGGTGGCCGATGCTTCGAGTCGCCGAGCAGAGAGTTTGGGAAGTTTAGCTTATTTACCAACAGTAGAGAGGCCCATGGCGATGGATGTTCAGGCCTTAGCCAACCAGTTTGTGAGATTGGATCTTTCGGAGCCTAGTCGGATTCTAGCTTGCGTGGTTTCTCGATCTTTTTTGTTTGATCGTATCCGGGAACTACAGTTTGATGACCCTCATTTGCTTGTCCAGAAGGACAAGGTTTTGCATGGCGATGCCAGAGATGTGATTATTGGTGATGACGGGGTATTGAGGATGCAGGGTCGGGTTTGTGTACCCAATATTGATGGGATTCGGAAGTTGATTCTAGAGGAGGCTCATAGTTCGTGGTATCCCATTCATTCGGCTGCCGCGAAGATGTACCAGTATTTGAGGCAGCACTATTGGTGGAGGCGGATGAAGAAAGATATAGTTGGGTTTGTAGCTTGGTGCCTCAATTATCAGCAGGTGAAGTATAAGCACTAGAGACCAGTGGGTTGCTTCAGGAGATAGAGATTTCGGAGTAGAAGTGGGAGAGGAACGATATGGATTTCGTAGTTGGATTCCCATGGACTTTGAGGAAGTTTGATGCCATTTGGGTAATTGTGGATCGGCTGACCAAGTCCGCGCACTTCATTCCTGTGTGTACTACCTATACTTCGTAGCATTTGGCAGAGATTTATATCTGTGAGATTGTCCGTCTGCATGGTATTCCAGTTTCTATCATTTCAGATAGAGGTACTCAGTTCACACCACGATTTTGGAGGGTCGTACAACATAAGTTAGGTACTCGGGTGGAGTTGAGTACAATATTTCACCCTCAGACAGACGGACAGTCCGAGAACGCTATTTAGGTTCTTGAGGATATGCTCTATGCGTGTGTAATTGAGTTTGGAGGGTCTTGGGATCAATTCTTGCAATTGGCAGAGTTTGCCTACAACAACAACTACCAGACCAGCATTTAGATGGAACCGTATGAGGCTTTATATGGTGGGTGGTGTAGATCCCCGGTGGGTTGGTTTGAGTCAGGCAAGGATATATTATGGAGCACAGACTTAGTTCAGGATGTGGTGACCCAGCAGGTCGTTTTAAGAATTTATGCCCCAATCCCCTATTAATTGCATTCCCCGTGTTTGTTTCTGCTTTTGTGAGTTGTCGGGAGGATTTATTTGGAGTTTCGGATAGTTTTAGGACACTTGGTCCCTAAATGAGAGCTTAAGTTTTAGAATTTGGACTGTAGTTGGAGTGGTGTGAAGATGGCCTCGGAATCAAATTCCCTTGGTTCTGTTAGTTCCGTTGGGTGATTTCAGGTTTAGGATGTTCGAATTGTGTTTTTGAGGTCCGTAGCTAATTTAGGCTTGAAATGCCGAAAGTTGAATTTTTGAAGTTTCCAGTTCGATAGTGAGATTTTGATCTAAGGGTCGGAATGGAATTCTAGAAGTTGTAGTAGCTCCGAAGTGTTGAATGTGATGTGTGTGCAAAATTTCTGGTCATTCGGACGAGGTTTGATAGACTTATTTATCAAAATGGTAAATTGACAGTTTTCGAAGTTCTTAGGCTTGAATTCATGGTTAATTCGATGTTTCGATGTTGTTTTAGGTGTTTTAAGGGTTGGTATAAGTTTGGGTAGTGGTATTTGACTTGTTCGTGCTTTTGGGTGAGGTTCCGGGGGCCTCGGGATGATTTTTTATGGTTAAGAGAAAGATTTGAGTTTGGTTTTGGTAGCTGAGGATGCCCCATTGCTGTCATAAGCACACCTGCAGCTAGGGGACCGCATGTGCAAGCCTGCAGAAGCGCCCAGATGGTCCCAGATGCGGAATTGTCCATGTTGGGCTGGGACCGCAGAAGCGACTGCTTGATCGCACCTGCGGTAGCGCAGGTGCGGCTTCTTGATTGCAGATGCGAAAATGGGTGCCTTAGTGAAACCGAAGATACGGTGCATTTGACCGCAGAAGCGGAGGAAGGTCCGTAGGTGCAAAAACCCTGGGCCAAAAAGTATATAAACT
This sequence comes from Nicotiana glauca, assembly GCA_026770625.1. Lineage (NCBI taxonomy): Eukaryota > Viridiplantae > Streptophyta > Magnoliopsida > Solanales > Solanaceae > Nicotiana > Nicotiana glauca. The sequence continues at coordinate 31,864 of MU748586.1, forward strand.
CTCCTTCGCGATTTTCAGCCTTCTTCACCATTTTTAAAATGATTTTTGGAGCTTAAAGAGGTAACCAGAGGCAACTTAGTTAAGGTAAGAATTTTGATCATAAAACGCGTTCCTATGGTGTTATTTCATTGATTAGGCTTGAAATTTATGTAAATTTATGGGTAAATATTGAAGAAACTAGAGCTTGATATTGGAGAGCATTGAGTGGTGATTTAAGGGACCAATTGAGGTCCAGTTTTACTAATTTTGGTATGCATGAACTCGTGAGAGTGTGAGGATTCTAAATATCTAAATTTTACCCGATTCCAAGGCGTGGGCCCAAGGGGAATTTTGGTCATTTTACCTAATTTCACATATTAGCTTAGAATTTATATATAGAACCAGATACTTGAAGTGTTATTTACATTATGCAATTTAATTGAACATATTTGGGCCATTTGGAGTCGAGTACTCGTGGCAAGAACGTGGTTTTCCGGTTGATTTTGAGCCGATTCGAGGTAAGTGGCTTCTCTAACCTTGTGTGGGGCACATTTCCCTAGGATTTATTATTGTTGTTATGTGAATGCCGTGTACGTGAGGTGACGAGTGCGTACACGTGCTAATTGTTGGAAACCCATTTTTCATTAAGTAAATTAACTGTATTTCCTTCTTCTTGAACATTTCTTACACTTTAAGCCCATTGTGTAGTATAGGGAAGCATGCTTAAGTGAACTAATTGTCCTATCTACTTAAGTTGTTTACGTGAATTCTATGCAGCATGTTAGAATAGAAACCTTCTTGGTACGGACTTGAATGAAATTGTGGATTCTTTCCTTGATGTTGTTGTGTTTTTATTTTGGGACTACGGATGAGTATTCGAGGAGATCCCCTGCACATATATTGAAGATACTAAGATATCCTCGGTATACCGAGAGATCCCTGGTCCATATATTGAGGATACAAAGAGATCCTCGGGATATTAAGAGATTCTCGGGATACCAAGAGATCCCGAGCATGTATATTGAGGATACTAAGAGATCCTTGGGATACCGAGAGATCCTCAGCATATATATTGAGGATACTAAGAGATCCTCGGGATACCGAGAGATCTCGAATATATATATTGAGGATACTAAGAGATCCTCGGGATACCGAGAGATCCCTAGAACATAATGGGGATACTAAGAGATCCTCGGGATACTGAGAGATCTCTGGTTGTTACCTTTGTGATATTGAGGATACTAAGAGATCCTTGAGATACTGAGAGATCCCTCGTTGTTACCTCTGTGATGAGTGATATTCCTTTATGATTATTTTGTTTCTATTATAGTTGTTGTTATTTTTATCATCATATGTTACTTCTTACTTTAGCATTTAATTATATTGTCGGATTTCCATATTGTCTTACCTTGTTTTTTATCTAAACTTAGTAGGGCCCTGACTTTCCTTGTCACTAACCGACCAAGGTTAGGCTTGGCACTTACTAAGTACCAATATGGTGTACTCACTCCCTTTCTGTGCATGTTTTTCATGTGCAGATCCAGGTACTTCCACTCAGTCTTGTCACACTTAAGGCGAGGCACTTCGTAGAGACTTCGAGGTATATCTTCCGCATCCGCAGACCGACGAGTCCCTTTCTATTCTCAGTACTAGTATAGCCCTTATGTATTTTTCCTTGTTGATAGATATTTCTGGAGTTAGATCTTTATATGTAATCTCTTAGCTTGTGATTCATGGGGTTCCAGATTTTGGGAGTGTTAGGTTGAGATTCTTGTACTATTATATGCCAGGCGGCATCTTAAATACTATTTTATTTTATTATCTCAGTTTTTAATTACTTTTTTCGCATTCGTTAAGCTTACCTAGTCGCAGAGACTAGGTTCCGTCACGATAGTTCACGGAGGCCGAACTGAGGTCATGACAGAAGCCCCTAGTGACATTACTAAGTCATTTGTCACGCCTACTAGTACTACTACTAATATAGCCCTTAAGGCAAACCAATTTTTAAACATATTTAATACCCCCACTACAAATGATATAATTAGTACCACAAATCCCATGCATGCAAATCTTGCAATATATCCCCTACACTAAGCCACCCAAATTGTATGTAATTAGTTGCAATCATTCCCTACTCCCTAATATCTCCTATTTTAATCAATGATAATCTCACTGAAAATGCCTAGAATTCCTTTAAGCAATTGGAGGAAATACCATCTCATCCAAATCCTCCGTCACCAACGTCCCTCCAACATGGAAAACCTTCCTCCATCCCCCCTCCTCAACAACTCAAAAATCCTCCGATAATATATGTTCAACCTCCAATGCCACAAGAACATCACCCAATGTCTTGGATAGAAATAGGGCTAATGGGGAGGGGTCTAGTGTTTAATGCTACTATCAATGGCCAAGGGAGTGTGATCTTTATCCAAAACCCACGAAACCTAGCACAGCTTGTGGCCAAGGGTCTTCACTTAGCAATGAGAAATTACATGAATCATGTATGGGTGAACATTATCCTACAACTATTAGCTCCACAACTAAATCCAAACCTAACACAAGATATGAGAGCACAATGGAATCTATCCCCTCATTTAAATTTAGTCCCCATACTTCCATAAAACCTAGGCTTGGACCTTTCCTTCTTCCCTCCGTAAGCCCTAACTGCTCTCAACCCTATCCTAATGCAATGGGAGACACCACAACCAACACTATCCTCCAACCACAACCACAGAACCCAAACATGTAAATTCATATGGGGAATTGAACCTCAACCCTCCAGTAGTTCCAAATATAGCAACCCAATGGAAGAAGAAATGATCGAACAAATAGATTTAGTAGGAGAAGCAGTGGTGGAATTATCAAATCTAAATGAGGTAAAAGTGTTCCTATTCAAGTAAACTCAAGAGAAGAGTCCTCAAAACATTCACAAGTGCATGATGGACATTCGTCCTCCTCAAGATCCAACGGCAAGCAACAGGGCAATGATCCTAGTTCCTTCTCTAAGGAGAAACTCAATTACCCCTAGGGATATGATGGAAAATGGATACACATAGGCACAAGATTTTAATATTATTAGTCCCATTAATATGGAATATAAAGGGATGGGGGGATAATGAGGATTTTAGGAGAAACTTTAGATACGTAATGATGCAACATAAGACATGTGTGGTCACACTTCATGAGACCAGAATGCTATCCCATGTTACTCTTCCAAATTAATTTGGATTCTCTAGTATAATTGAAGTCCCAGCAGATAGTGAAGCCGGTGGTGTGGTGGTCCTATGAGATCATGCTAAGGTCAATGTTCACAACTTTGTTCATAGAAATCATGAAATTCATGCAACTATTGAGGTACGTCCTACTAAATTCATATGATTATTTTCATCAATATATGCTAGCACTAATTCTTCTTTCAGAGATCAAATGTGGAAAAATATTAAAAACATAGCAGACAATTATAAAGGGTCATGGCTAGTAGGAGGGAATTTTAATGATGTTTTTAGAACAAATAAAAAGTTGGGAGGCAGTCCATTGAATCGTAGGCATGTTTTTAAACTTTGGTCAAGTCTTAATTATTGTAATTTACTTGATCTTGGTTATAGAAGTAACAAGTACACTTTGGTATAATAATATATTTAATAATAATAGTCTCATTATGGAACGCCTTGACAAAGTCTTTAGAAATGATCAGTGGATCCAAATATTTCCAAATACTTCTATAAAATTACCTTCGAAAAATACATTCGGACCATAATCCTTTACTCATAGACTTTATACCTAAGCAGTACCACCTAAACCATTCCATCTAGAACCATTTTGGTGCAACCACCCTCAATTTACGGATATGAAAACTACTGCTTGGACTAACAACCACTACGTAATGGCTTCATGGACTTTTAGAGATAAGGTCATTAATTAGAAAAACAAAACCTTTGGTGATATATTTAGGAATAAAAAACGAATTTTAGTCAGGCTCAATGGTATTCAAAGTTCTACTGCTTATCATTCAAGCATTTTTCTCCAAAAATTCGAAGCTACCTTAAAACTTGAATTCAATAACATCCTAAAAATTGAGGAAGATTACTGAAAAATCCGCTCTAGAATTCAATGGCTCAATGAGTGGGATACAAATACTAAATTTTACCAAATTATAGCTACCAATAGGAAAATAAGAAATAAGATTGTTTTCTTTAAGGATGAAAATAACAATTGGGTTGATGATCCTGGGGCATTCCTAAATCATACTAAAGAATATTTTAGTAACATTTTCATAACAATACACACCTCCAGTGATTGGAACACTATAAGATATGATCCAAAAAGCTATAACAATATTGATCTATCCTCACTGGATAATCCCCTCACAAACGATGAGATTATTAATGCTTGCTTCTCTTTTAAACCATACAAGGCTCCAGGCCCAGATGGACTTCATCCTTTTTTTTCCAAAAATATTAGAATATAATTAGCAACCCGGTAATTAGTCTCTGTAAAGATGCCTTCAGTAGAGAAAAATTTTTTAATGGTATAAATGACACCCTCCTATGTCTTATCCCCAAAATTCTCAATGCTAATAACTTAAAATCTTTTAGGGCTATAGGACTTTGTAACACTATTTACAAAATTATTACGAAGGTCATTTCAAATCGATTAAAGCCTTTTCTAAATAGTCTCATTAGCCCCTATCAATAAAGCTTTATAAAAAATAGGAAGACTAGTGACAATGCTATCATTATTCAAGAACTCATACTCAAAATGAATAGATACCGTGATAAAAAATATAATATGCTCTTAAAATCAACCTAGAAAAGGCTTTTGATTGTCTTGAATGGTCCTTCATCTATAGAGCCCTCACCTCCTTTAATTTTCCCCCAAACATTACTAAGTTTGTTATGAAGTGTATATCCTCATCTAAAATTTCTATCCTAGTTTACGGATCTAGAACTGATTAATTTTGCCCCTACAAGAGGTATTAGACAAGGTGATTTATTTTCTCCATACCTATTTATTCTTTGTATGAAAATTTTGTCTACACTCATCATCCACAAAGTAGATATGAGCTGCTGGGATCCAATAACCATAGGAAAGTACAACTACCAATTGTCACATTTGTTCTTTGTGGATGATCTTACCTTAATGGCTAAGATCAATAATAAATCTATAAATACTATTAAGTTTTTCCTTGATCTATTTTGCTCCTTGTTAGGACAGTCCATCAATAGGGCCAAATTATAAATTATTGACTCCAAATACTGCCCCAAAGAAATCTGCAACAACCTATCTAGTGTCCTCAATATCAATATTACTCACACATTGGGAAAATACTTAGGCTTTCCCATTACAAATTTAAAAAGTAAAGCACTGACTTCCAATTTGTTATTGATAATATGCTTCACCTGAAAATCAAAATGCCTTACAATGGTAGGCAAGTGCACCCTAGCTACCTTGTGCTTTAATTCACTCCCATATCACATTATGCAGTATACCCTCTTGCCCTCAAAGATTCTTAAAAATATTGACAAAATCCAACAAAATTTCTTATGGGGTGCAAACACTACCTCAAAAAAAATCCATCTTATAAAATGGCGTGAGCACGTGATTTTTGCCTCACACAAATTACTTCCAAAAAATTCAAAATAAAATAATTTTTATTTTTGTGTGAAATTTTGTGAATTTTTGTGGTTTTCAGTTATTGTTTGTATTTGTGTGTGTGTGTGTGTTCATTTGATCAATTAATAAAAAAATAAAAATATAGGTTGCATTTGCATTTAGGATTTAACTTTATAATTTTGAGTTAAATAGTAAATTATTTATTTTACAAAAAGTAAAAATCACAAAAAAAAAATAATATATTTTTGCATTTTTAGAGTTTAATGGTGTGATTTGGCATTTAGTTATTCTGTGATAATTAAAATTTAGAATTAATTAATATTTTAGGGTAATTTGGTCAAAGATTAATCTAGGTTTGTGTTTTATTTTATTAGAATTTTCAAAAAATTAAAAGAAAAGGAAAAGAATTGAAAAATGGGACTTGGGTCATTAATCCCCAGCCTAAACCAAATACATCAGGACCCGTCCAAACCCACACCTGATCCGTCCCATACCCGTCCCAATCCAGCCCAACCACGTAACCAAACAACCCCGTTTAATTAACCAATAGATCGGGACCGTTAGATTCACTTCATCTAACGGCCCTAATTAAAAGGTTAATTATAATATACAAACCCACTCCCCCTCCCCCCAGACCTGAGCCCTCAGTTTCTTTCCCCTCACTCACCTATCAGAAATACCACATAACGCCACCATGCACCGCCACTGGAAATCGCTCACAGCGGCAACCAGCATCCGTTCACCTCCAAATTTATACCATAGCACCCCCTCGATCTCCCCATTCTAAATCTCCAACCCATGTCCTTCGAACATGGCCAGAACATCTCAAATCTTGAATCGAAAATCAAGCCCTAAAAAGTTCAAAATCGATTTTGATGAACCCAGTGACATATATCAATCCGACCTTTAGTTTTTTATAATTAGAAGACCGATTTGTCACAAGACTGATGCTGTTCATTTGTTCTTGACCAAGAATAAGTGATTGGCATCAATTTTGGATGAATCATAGTGTCGAGTGGATTTCAAGACTAATAGGTGAGTTTTCTTTAATTTTCTGATCAATTTTAGTATTTATTTCACTACTTTTTCTTTTCCTCTTGGTATTCTGCGATTAATCTATTGACAAATATGATAGGTTTCTGAATTTCGTTCTATCTTTGAATCAGCTAGTCTGTTTGTATTTACTTCTATTAGTTTGATTCTTATGTTCAAATGATCTAGTCAGTATTGTTTTGTACTCTGAAGTTTGAGTTTGATTAAACATTTTCTGTGGGCAATTAAACAATTGAGGTTGGCAGTAAAAGGCTGACAACCCTTTTGAATTAACAAATGAAAAGGGAGACTGTTGGGTTGGCTTAGTGCCTTTACTAGTGGGAAATCAGAGAACATGAGGGGAATAATGAATTAGGTAGCTGGCTCAGTGCCTTTTAAGGTCTGGAACTATAAAATAATAACATGGATTTGATTAAAAAATTGAAGAAAAAAAAGGAAATACAAATGACACCATGTCTAGTGCCTTTAAGGTTGTGAAATCAGAAGCATGAGTTAATGATAAAAGCTTTAGAGAATAACATGGGGGGAATATTTCTTAATTAAAAAGTGCAAATGCACGCGTCTAGTGCTCTGAAGAGCTGGAAAGGGGTTTAGGTTTGAGTATAAATACAGAAGTACATATACATTGAAAGGGGCCTGAAGATTGAGAGAAAAATAGAGAGAAAAGAGACATTTAAACCCTGAAAAAAGAGAAAATATTGAGGGTATTGAAGGAAAAAGTATTCTGATATATACACACACTAATACACATTGAAAAGATCAGTAGTTGATATTCTGAAATACAGTTGAGATTTCTGAAAATACTGTTCTATTAAAATTGCCTTCTCAAAGTGTTTTCCTGGAATTTCTACTGATCCATTTGGTTCTTGAGCTAAGTTGAAGTCTGGGATTTGTGTTGTGGTTAGAGGTCAATGTTTCACTGGTATCTGAGTTGATCTCACTGGTTATTTGGTTGAATCTGGGATTTTTTTTTTGCTGCTTTAAAATTCTATCTGGTTTGGCCTATTGCTATTGTTGCTGGCTTATATAATCACCTATTTTCCTTCTATTCCAGGTATTTCCCTGGACTCAAAATAATATGTGAAGATTGAATAAAAATATGTGATCAAGTTTGAGGAAAATAAAGAATTGCAACACATTTTCTCTTATTCATCTTCCTCGTGAAGTTTTGCTGTAACTTGTTGTTCCCTAGAATATTTGCATAACTGTAATTTACTCGCAAGCATGTTAATAAAAGTATTGTGCTTAGTTTTCTTTTAGAATACGAAGTGAGAACTGATCTGGACCTTCCAATAATTGTAATAATTGGACTGTGGACTTATGAATATCTATTGAGTAGTAATAGTCTTAGTATAGCTTAATTTTTGTATATAAGGCTTGCTGTTATGCTAGTTTAACTGTTAAAATTGAAGTATGGATTAAACTTGAAACTGATTCTAGAATCAGTATGTGTGCTCGTACAAATGATAATTTTGGTACTAATAAATATTTTGAAACGGTTCTATACTTCAGTATTTAATTTCAGCATGTTTAGCTTTGGAATCATGGGATTGGAAATTCGAAACCTACATCCAATAAGCTAGACATCTTTCTTTGGTTTGAATGTGTTAATCACCTTAATTTACCCGTTAACTATATATTGAAAGTAAAGTCTGAAGGAGCTAGCTTATGACCTGAAATAATGTAGCACTTCACATTTACGTTGTATTTCCCTTTTAGTTTGGGATTCACAAACGATTTGGGCCTGAAATCTTGGAAGTGTTGTTAAATTGAAGCTTACCTTATTGGTCCTAATTTCGTACCAGCACAATCTGCTGAATCGTGTATTCAGAGGCCCAAAATGATAACCCATTTTGCATTTATTTGTTCCTTAAAGTGTAGGCTGATTATGAAGCCCAAATATGAAATTGCTCAAGACAAGTCATCCCATTAGGCCCAATCGTGTCTTGAATCTGCCTTAGATTAAAAACCAATAATGGTCCAAATACCACTAATGCTCAGTTGATTATAAATTCTTAAATAGTATCAGGTCCATCTTAGATAGCACAATAGTCTCTGACCCTCCAAGTTTAGTCTAATTCCCTTTAAAAGATAAAACTGAGATGTGCCGCCCCGAATAAAATCACAATTGCATGTCCCTCGTTTATTATTATTGTATTGAATCTTTAGAAATTGAGGTGTTTTATATAATGCTCAACATTCTTTAAAAAATTAATCAAAGGCAATACATAATTTAAAATTACAATAGGTTCAAATGGTATTAAATCAGATAATTAAGCTGAATATGACAGTTGAGCAACCGTGTAGGACCACGGAACCCAAGAATGCCTAACATCTTCTCTCGGGTAAACATAATTCCTAACTCAGATTTCTGGTTCGCGAACTGTTAAACAGTCTCAACCTTTTCCTCGATGCGGGATTTGAAACCGGTTACTTAGAACACCATAAATCTCCCAAGTGGCGACTCTAAATCTTTAAATAATAAATCATGTTTCGATTGTCCTTTAATTGGAAAAACTCCCTTTATTATACCCTTGCGGGTGTAGTATAAAAAGGAGATGTGACAAATGGGACACTATCAACAAGGATTAAAAGGAGGTTGGATTAGGGATTCATACAGCCAAGAGAAAAAATTTTGTAAACCTAGCCAACCTAGCTTGGAGACACATCTCAAACACAAATTTACCTTGGGTAAAAACTATTCACGATCTCCATAGTAATAGAAAAAATATTAAGAATTCATCGTTTATTTGGTATAGCATATCCGGAGATGGGATATTTGTAGCAAAGGTATTACTTGGATACCCCCTAAATTATCATCTCTTGGTACCTAGAATAATTGTTGGATCCACCGATCCCCACCATTACGCCAATGTATCTATGGTCCCCTTACCCAGATTGATAATATGCTAACTATTAAGGACATTTGGATTAACAATCAGTGGTACTTATCAAAAAATTTAATGGAGCTTCATCCTTCCTTGATTAACAAAATAAAAGCCACCACTCCTGACTCTAATAATTGTGACACTCACATTTGGTCACTAACCAATAATGGTCACTTTATTAGCAAGTCGTACTGTAATCTATTAGACACTCAATCAAACGAAAAGCATGATTTTTCTTGGATTTGGGAGCTGACTTGTCCCAACAAAATAAAAAAATTACTATGGAAATGCTACCATAACAAACTTTCTACTAGAACATACTTAAATCACATTGGTATAAAAATTGACCGTCCTTGCACCTTTTGTAAGAATCATAAGGAAACCATTACCCATAATTTCATGCATTGCACCGCCGTAAAAGATTTTTGGCAACACTTAAGCATAGACATGGTCAGCTTGGATATAACTAGTAATTGGTTGACAAGCATTCGAGATCATAATTATTTACTAAAAAGGGAATCATTAGGGAAAGAAATATTACCCTTTGCTATATGGATTATTTGGGTCAATAGAAACAATAACTTATTAATAACACCACAAACAAAGCATTCATGCAGTATGCTTACAAGCATGCACTTGAATATAAACTTCTCACTGAAAAGGAAACAATGCCACAACAAAAAATTCTCATCTCAGTAAAATGGCTTCAACCTACTTGTAACTGTTTTAAGCTTAACGCTGATAGGTCCTTTAAAGAGGAGACACCTAGTTGTGGCTTTGGTGGCCTATTTAGGGATAATAATGGAAAATGGGTGCTTGGGTTCCAAGGGTCTCTACATGGCCTATCATCCTTGCATCCTGAGTTGATGGCACTAAAGACGGGCCTACATCTTGCACTGGAACAAGGTTTCACTAATTTAGAAGTGAAATCAGACTCTATAGATATCATTAAGTGCTTAGAGAATGGTAATACATCCCTTAACAACATTATTTATGAATGCAGATTATTGATGAGCCATGTAATCGATCACAACTTCAGAAAGGCCAACAAACTAGCACACAAGCTGGCTAAGCATACTCTCCATGTAAACAGTGGCATGGATCTCGAAATTATGCACTACCCGCCATCTTTTGTGTCACGAACCCAGTTCACCCTCCATGAACATGTCGTGATGGCGCCTAGTCCCTATGACTAGGTAAGCCTAACAATGCGGAAGTTAAACCAAAATTTACGGAAGAAAATAAATAAAACTGAACTCGTCAAATAAACAGGGTTTAAAGTGCCGCTCGGCACATACCACAACAATTTCTCAAAGCTAACAAAACTCCCCAAAATCTGAAAAGTCACAAATCAGAAGCTAAGGGATACATAAAAGGCTCTGACTCAAGAATATCTATACAAAGGAGAAAATACTGGAAGAACTATACTTATTATATAAAAGCTGGAAAAGGACTCCTCGGTCTGCGAACGTAGCAGATATACCTTGAAGTCTCTACCAATACGTCTCCTTCCAAGGATAACAGAACTGAACGGGAGTACCTGTATCTGCACAACAAAAATATACAGAAGAGTAGTATGAGCGCACCACGGCGGTGCCCAATAAGTACAAGACTAACCCCGGTGGGGTAGTGACGAGGAACATCCAAGGCACCTACCGGTTAATAAACATTATAATCATAGAAATAATGGTAACGACATATGAATATGTAAAGAATGCATGAACGACCAAAAATGCTACAATTCACAATAAGGGGTAAATACAATAATTAACAACAAGAATATAATAAACGATGATACAAAACGACCGCAAAATCACAACCCAAATCCTAAGTCACAACACAGCAAAGAAAAGAAACAAGTCAAAAATTCATATCATACAATGATGTTCACAAAAGGTCTTATCCCACTCTTTCCACAATTTTACCAAGTCTCGACTAACCATAACTCGCGAAGACCCAGCATCTGAAATCTAACAATTGGCATTCTGTGCCTCCTCAATCTCATGGTCATACCGACAACTAACTGGCTAACTAGGGCCACTCTCCTAATATAATGGATAAACGAGGGCGTACCTCCGCCCTTAGAGAATCGGGAGGAATTCACCTCTAATAGGAGTGCTCAGCTACGTGTATGCTTGTGCAAATATTTCTAACAAAATTCTACCAACCAGCAAACATGAAAAGGAGGACAGACCGTACGTACGATGTTCCCTCACAACCCCAAAGCGGTAACATTCATATAGGTAAACAACCCACAATCACAATAGGAACAAATAGGAAATGCCTCAACAAGCCGTCACAACTCTATACAATCAATCCCTGACATAGCCCACCTTGTTTCGCCACGTGTGCAATAAATAATATAATAGGCACCACCTTATTTCGTCACACGTGTATAACAGTGTTTCCACCTTATTCCGCCACATGCACAACCCTCATATAAGCATATAACATATCCCGCCTTATTACGTCGCATGTACAAAACATCAACACAACAATAGCACGGCAAAGACCTCGTGCAACCTTTCAACCACAACCGCACGGCAGAAACCTCATACATCACAGTAGCAACAATAAACGGGGTGGAAATATGACAAGAATAATAAATGCAACAGTGTAATAAGGCAAAATCAACGAAACAATAATAACTACCAGGATAAAGCAGAAACACAGGGTAACCACAACTCAATATCAATTACCAATGAGGGTCTCCCAGGATACTGTCCTGTAGCCCTCTCCTCAACTGCCCAATGAATCTTTCGGGATACCGTCCCGTAGTCCAGATCTCGTACCAGATCAAAGGATCTCCCAGGATACCGTCCCGTAGTCCCAAAATAAAAGCGCAATCACAACCAAAAACAAACTAAGGGATAAGCATGAAAAACGGAGTAGCAGATACAACTAGCCTAGTATGCTTCACGTAGTACGATTAAACAACTTAGCAATTTGGCAATTATGTCAGGTAGACATGCTTTCCTAGTCTATCACAAGTAATAGGCTTCAAGTAATATAAAGTAAATAAGAAAGAAAGTTAAATGTTAACAACTTAAGTAAAATCGAATTTTCATCAATCGGTTCAAGTACAACTTCATATTCGGTGATTTCAAGGATCTAAGAGCCTAAAGGATCAATTCACCACAAATAAATCCGAACACGCACTCGTCACCTCGCGTGCAAGGAATACAATCAACATAGAAGACTCAAATCCTAAGGGGAAGTCCCCCACACAAGGTTAGGCAAGATACTTACCTCGAACCGGCTAAAATCAACTAGCAACCACGTTCTTGCCACGAGTATCCGACTCCCAATGGCTCAAATCTATTCAATTCAATTACACATCGTAAATAATATTGCAAACACAACACGCCCATTGGGATCGGATACCCGGGGGTCGTTTACTCAAAAGTCCAATTCCGGTCAACTTTTCACCGTTCTAACTTCCAAAACAAGGTTTCTTCTCTAAATTTGACTCTAAACCATCTGAAAGCCGAATTTCACCATGCACGCAAGTTGATACTCATATTCTGAAGCTGTTCCAAACCTTATGCCGCCAAACGAAGCTTACTTTCTCAAAACGACCAGTCGGGTCGTTACATTTTGTAACCGTTGTCTTATCCTCCGACTATGAAGATTCTATATATCTAGTTAAAAACATTAGCAACGATGCATGCACTAAGCTTGCGTCCCTTGAAAATAAAAATATCCTGCGTGACGTTAGTATGTTATGTAATAGCCAAATAGGTAATGTCCATTTGGGCAATACTAACTATTTAAACTCTATTTTATGATTTTTATATAATAGATCCCTGCTTATCAAAATAAGATAAAATAAAATTGGGGGACAATAACAAAATGTGTAGAATTAAATGAAGGACTTCAAGCAATAAATGGTGTACCACTAGTGCACTCAAGTTGGGTAGTCGAGTACCAAGTGTCCCATATCCAGGATTAGATGGAAAAAAAAAAAAATTAAAGGGTTGTCCAGTTTTCCATTCCATCAATTGATAGAGAGAATTCTTTTTTTGGACGTGTTCAAATATGGTGGTAAATGGTGCATGCATCTCTATCACTTTTTTTAATTATTATATTAGAGAAAGCAATATAATGGGAAGTCGAATTGTTTGTTGCCTCAAAAATATCAAGCAAAGAACATCCAGAGCTACATAAACATTCCATAGTGCAAATCTAGTCTCCTCTCTACTATCTTATATTGGAATGGCCCTTTGATATTCTAGTCAAACCTGACTGATGGTAAAAACTATTCACCAAATCCTCCAAAAATAAAATGTTAAGGCAAAAGATAATTATCTGGTACATAAACCAAATTAATAAGTGTCATTGTCTACCCTAAAATTGGATAACAATTGAATTTATACGCTATTTTAAGGATACGTGATATAACTTGGTACAAATTGAGAAGAATAAAATAGTATTGAAATAGAAAATTAAAGAATAAATGCAAACCACACAAATTGTACAGCCTTAGCCCTCAAGTTCGGTTACCCTTTAACCAAATATATATCGAATGACTTATGAACAGAAAATCAAGACAATGATAGCTAGAGAATGATAGTATATTATATTGCTTTGTATTGCGTGATTATGATGCATTTACAAATGATCATACTCTCCTTTATATAGTAGGGTAGTCCTACTCTAAGTAAAATTCTATATGAAGTAAGAAATCTCATGATTGGCTAATTAACCGGCCTCTTCTTGATGTGTGCCGGGATTCGCGCCGTGGCCCTAGCCCGATTGCGGATATTTCGTCTTCCCGTTATTCGTCTCGGTAAGCTTCCCTTGATTTCCATCTTATTGGGTTTCGATCTTGGTCGTTCTCGATCTTAACTAATCGGTCTTAAGGCCTCGAGCTCGGCAACCTAACTTTGCACCATAGTTCGATATAACACGAGGTTGATTTTTGGCTTATCGCGCTCCAGTCTTGATCATTCACATGGAGAGGGCAAGCCCGAATTTGACCGTATACAATCATGACATGTGCCTTTTATGTAAGGTTTTATCATTTGACCATAGTTATTTATTTGTGTTCTTATTTCAGTTTATTACTTAACCATTGTAAAGTAATATGATTTGGTGGATGCACCATGTCGGAGTATGATTTTGTCCTCATGCACCAGGCAAAACATGCAAATGGACATAAATTGTATACCCCACGGAATCTCAACACAATAATGCTGTTGAAATCCTTTGAGTTCCATAAATTTCAGAGTTTTAAGTTACTTTGTGAGCATTAAACGGGCACTTGGACAAATCTCCACTTCAATTTTGAAAGTTTCTCTTCTAAATTGGAATGAGGTTCCTGAGGTATTAAATATCTCCCGACCCTATCATGCTCCAATATTTTTCCCACTAATCAGTGCGGATGATATGTACAATACTTGCACAGAATGGACTAGTGTAAATTGACACCCTCTAACTTTTACTAGATATTGCATAAAGCTTCTCGCTTCAACAGCAAAGATGAGGCATTTATATTTAACTATTATTTGGATAAACCAAATACCCCCCAACAAAACGAACTTGCAAATTAAATTTAGCCGACCACATTTTGCAGCCCTTTTCATTTATGGTTATTCGATTTTAAGTGCAACACAATGCCAATCAACGGCATGTGGTTGCCAGAATTCCTCCATAGTAATGCAACGTGCAGAAAATGGCAACAGTGTCTTCTTCGTATTTGATTTTGTCCTTGGGGCAGGATGAAATGTTAGACAACAATATAAACACAAAATTGAAACGTAGGACTAAAGGCTAACTCATTAAACAAAGTGAAGATGCGTTAATTCACATTGATCACGCCCAACTATGCCCTCTAAAAAGGACTCTGCGAACGTTGCAAATATAACCCGAGTATTACGTCCAGGGTCGAATCCA
The DNA here is from genome assembly GCA_026770625.1 of Nicotiana glauca. Classification (NCBI taxonomy): domain Eukaryota; kingdom Viridiplantae; phylum Streptophyta; class Magnoliopsida; order Solanales; family Solanaceae; genus Nicotiana; species Nicotiana glauca. The sequence continues at coordinate 47,292 of MU748586.1, forward strand.
CAGAGAGTTAACCTATCAGTCACTATCTTTAGATCTACTAAACTCTTCAGAACCAGTTTCCCAAATGTCTGAATCACAGTTGACGATGTCTTTAGTAACTACGATTGCAAGTAAATTAAACAGTTGTAAACTAAAATACTAAGGTTGTGAACAATGATGAGAAGAAGCTAAGGCAATGATTTCCCCTATTGATGGAATCCCTTCTGTTTATGCTTATACAAATTTACCAACACATCTCTATCAATCATGAACGTTCATCTTACCGTAAATCTCTCCCGAGTAATCACAGTAATATACTAAATGTACTCTCCCGAGCTACACTAACTTAGTTTATTTAATACAATTCACTTTAGATTACACCCAAGGCTTCGTTATCCCTAATCTCACCTTTAAACCCGCAATTATAGATTCCTCTTATACTTTAGGA
>MU748589.1:4712-18932 GCA_026770625.1 Nicotiana glauca
CAAGGTAGGCAAATTATTTTATTTCGTGTGCAAATAAGAATTTATTATATGATGGATATCAATTGTATATGTTAATAAATGTATAAGTCATATTAAAAGTAAATTGGGGTCTAAGGAGAGGCCTAAGTCTAGGCCAAGTTGGAAAATTTCATATTAGACGAAAGTTGTAAATGAGCGTGCACAAGACCTCACTTTGGACGATCATATCTCCAGTTATATAAGGAGTTGTATGATGCAAAACCTATCATATTAAAGCCCTTTGAGTCTAGTTTCCAACTTATATAAACCATTCATCATTTGGAGGTGCATACAGAAAGTTATGGCCGTTTTACTGGGCATGTGTCACTAGCGCGCCCAGGTGCGCGATCGCGCTAGTGGACGCATATATTGCGAAGCGTTCTACCTTAGTCGCGCTATTTTAGCGCGCCCAGGTGTGCGAACGCGCTAGTGGTAAATACCCCAAGACCAGGTCTAGAGGGTTCCCAAGTCATTTTTGGAGCAAGGGCTTGCTCTCTCAAGAGGAATCCGTCCCAATCTTCATTTCTATGATCCAAGGTAAGATTTTTTGGAGTATTTTGAGTTGATTACTACTCCTAAACACTTATATTAAAATGGATTGATCTTGAAAATCCATAGATTTCTATTCAAATCCTTGAATTTATCAAGAACACCACAAGTGGGGATTCTTAAAATTCTTAATACAAGAGGTATGTCTATCATCTCCAACTACTCTACGGTCATTATTTATGAATGATAGATATATTAGAACCCATGAGATGACGATTGAAAGCCATAAGTGCCTAACCTAGGTTGTGTTGGTTGTAAAGATTGTGAAATGAGTTAATTAAGGAGGTTGATGGTTGGGTATGAATGAATGGTCATATATATATATATATGTTGGAAGTTATAAATTGGTTAGGAATGACGGTAGAGTGAAATGTTGGTTAATGGTGATAGTTGGATGAACCAATACTATAGTTATGAGGTGTAAATATCTATACCTACAAGGTCTTTGATAATATGACTAAATGGCATAAGTTATGAAATTTATTACTAATATTGGCCCTATTGAATGTTGTATTGTAGATTGAAGTTGCTTAAGTGTATTGGATCATTGTAGTATCATTAAGAGGCAAATTTGAGGTATGTATGGCTAACTTTAACTCTTGTAGAATTCCCTTGTTGTGACGAACATACGGTATGTGTACCTTGTATGAAAATATGTGTATTGGTTGTCTTAGTTGATTTCCACACCACCAAGTTATATGCGATTGTGAGAAGTGATTTGATGTGCCTACCTTATTATGTGCAAAGTTTGTAAAGTCTTGAGGATACCAACATGGAAGTATGTATTAACGAATGAAAGAATGTTAATGTGTCCAAATGTGAGAATGTGTATAATGGCTAAAAACCCTGCGTGGTAAGTAATGAAAGAGGGTATTGTGAAATGATGTAAATAATGTGAACGATTACGACAATACCTTGCACATGAATTAATGCTTGGTGACAGTTATGGTGCCTTAGGCCCAAATGTATGAATTGTTGAAATGAACTTGTGTTTCCTTGAAATGATGGAAAGAAATCGTGATTGATGCAATCGAAATAACTGTGGTAATAACATATATGGCTTGTCATGATAAATTATCGTTGTGACTTAAATGGCATATGAGCAGTTGAATATAATAGAAATGGTGTTGATGGTTATGGAAATTCTTAGTGAATTGTCGTTGTTGTTGTTATTATTGTCCCTTGTGAATTGTTGTTGTTGTTGTTGTTTTCCCTTGTGAATTGTTGTTATTGTTGTTGTTTGTGAATTGTGATTGTTCGGTGGGATCGGGTTGCGCACCGCAACACGAAGTAATAAGGTGTGAGTTGTGGTGATAAGGGTGGCTGAGGTAATAAGGGTGGAAAGTGATCGAAATCATTATTGAAATGAGCATATGAGAAAATTGTGAAATCATTGATGTGATAATGTTGAAGGGGAAAAGGAGAGATTGTGAAACTTGTTTGGCTTTGATTGTTTCTTTCACGTGCATTTGATCGTTGATTCTATTGATGTTTGTTACTTGTGTGTTGTTTGATTTTACTTGGGGTAAAGTTTGTTCATACATACCATTACAATTCAAATATACTGACTTCCCTTTTACCGGGGGCGCTACATTCGTGTTATGATTGTAGGTGGTTCTATAGTAGGTACTCCAGTCCACCGACAATAGCACCTCCTCCACTTTCCGTCAACTGTATTGGTGAGACCCTTTCCTCTCGGGGCCTTGCGTGGCTCATGCCGCTTTTCTTCCGGAGTCTATTTTAGTATTTGTGTAAGGTATAGCCAGAGCCTTGTTGTCGGCATTTCCATATTATTCTTTAGTTGTATTTAGAGGCTCCGTAGATAGGTTGAGGGTAGTGTCGGGTATTGGAAATTAAAATAGAAATATTGATGTTTGGCAATGATATATACAACTTGTAACACCTTTAGAATGACGAATGAAAGTGCTAATGAAAATAAAATGGAAATCGTTAATGATATGTTTATAGAATTTGATTAATGGAGTCTATCTCCTATTTATTCATGAGTTAGTTTGGGTAGAATGAGGCCTAACAGGCTTGCTCGGTCGGGTTTACTCGGTTGAGCGCCGGTCGCACTCCTCGAATTTTGGGGCATGATAGTGAGGCTACCAATGCCCCGGTGCCCAACCCACTCATCCCATGCGGGCACCCTCCAATGCCTTCCAATGATCCTAACATGCCTTCTGTGGTTCGCCCCCAGGCACCGGATTCAAGGGAACCGCCTCCAATGTTCATCCTTAAGGGTCCACAGCTTCAAACAAAAATAACATATATGACCCGGTACTCTTTTACTCAACCTCTGTGATATGATCTCTCAGTGGAGCAAGAAAAGGTCGTTAGAAATCCCGAGCAAAAGGAGATTGCCCGGAAGATGAACAGCTTGGAACAAAGCCTGGAAAAACTATACAAGGCCTGAGTGGCCAAAAGAGTGTCTCATACTCTGACCTATGTATGTTTCCCCATGTCCACTTGCCAGTTGGCTTCAAGCTGCCAAAATTTGGAAAGTACAACGGGAACAAAGACCCGGTTGCTCATCTGAAATGATACTGTAACCAGTTGAGGGTTTCTGGTGGAAAAGAGGAGCTGCTAATGGCCTATTTTGGGGAAAGCCTCAACAAAATCGCTTCTGAGTGGTATACGGATCAAGAAATTTCTCATTGGCATGTGTGGGATGATATGGCTCGAGATCTTGCCCGCCAGTGCCAATATAATGTGGACATCGCTCCCGACAGAAACTCCTTGTCCAATTTGAAAAAGAAAATCTCGGAAAGCTTCCGTGAATATGCTGTCAATTGGCGTGAACAAGCTCCCAGGGTAAAGCCACCAACGAATGAAAATGAAATGGTCATAGTTTTTCTGCAGGCCCAAGAGGCTCACTACTTCTAAAACATAATGTCTGCTGTGGGTAAACCGTTCGCCGAGGCTATCAAAATTGGGGAAATGGTTGAAAGCATTTTAAAAACAGGGGGAATATTGAGTCATGCTGCCTTTAAGGTCACATCACAGGTTGCTCAGAATGGTTCGGAGATTTTGATGAATAGAAATGGGTTGACGAGAGAGTCATGATGGTCTCAAGCTCGAGGGGGCCCACTGGTCATTCAGCCAATCATATGTGCCTCCTATCATCCCACCACACTATTATCCCATTCAAGATGCTGCTTATGCCGTGGCACCGCCTCCCTATGCGGTGATGAACGCGCAATCTTACCTGCAGTCACAACATTATACACAAAACTGAGCTCCACCTCCCAGAAATGTCAATCCTTACCAAGCTCCATATAATCCTCAACCAAATGATCCCCAAAACAATCCTCGCCCAAAAGAGCCTTTCAGAAAGAATCTGTTCACCCCTATTGGTGAATCATATTAAAGCTTGTTCCAAAAGCTAATCAGGCTAAATCTATTGCAGCCAGTGGCCCCGAACCGGCCGAACCCTGAGTCCCCCTCGCACCGAGCTGATGCTATATGTGAATACCACTCTAGAATAGTGAGGCACAATATATAGGACTGTTGGACCCTCAAAAGGGCAATTGAGGATTTGCTTGAAGCTGAAAGAATTATTTTTCGGGATAAAGAAGCTCCTGATGTTATGAACAATCTGTTGCTTGCCCACAACGACCGGCCAATAGTTGGAATGATTTGTGAAGATGAGGAACTTGACCCGGCATTGAAGGCCATTGAAGCCATTGCCAAGACAGAAGAAAAGCCAAAAAATGGTTGCTAAGCCTGAAAAGTTCCCCATCAGACGGGAGTCTCGGTAGCCAGTCTTGCTATCCTTTCTGCATCCAGATTATCTCAGGGTGTGATCCGGATGTTTTATCTTATTATCTTACTTTTCGATGTAAACCTTTCTATTTTCAAAAAATTTTAAAAAAAGGAAAAAAAATCAAAAAATCAAAAATCAAATGAAATTAATATTTCATTGTCCATGAATGTCTCTTTTTCTTAATCTTGTCATTTTTCCTTTCTATTCTCAGTTCTGTTAAATGCAGATTTCAATAACATGACATGCTTGCGGACTTCATACCCGGATCCCAAAATGCTGTCAGACTTTGAAATAATGAATCAAGAGTCGAAATGCAAAGAAGATAAGTTTGAGAAAATAAAACAAAGAGTTGGAACAGCTGAAGGAAAATTGGTTCCAGAGTGGAAAGTTCCATACATTGCAACAAGAGTACTGCCAAAAGAGTGCATTGTACTTGGGCACATCGAAGGAAAGGTCCCTGAAACAACTATAAATGCAAATGCAGTGAAAAGATACTATGTTGGATCCTCCGTATAGTTCTAATATGCTATTGTTGGGATGACGAAGACTTTCATTCTCGCTACCCAAACACTACCAACCCTTTGCAAACCCTTTGAGCCGACCCCCATTCTTTGATTACCCTCTTTGGAACCTGAAAGTATTATTGAAAAATGAAATGAAAAAAAAGAAGAAAAAGAAAAAGAAAAATACAAAAAAGGGGAAATAAAAGACAAAGAAACAAAGCAAAAAAAAAAAGAAAAAAAAAGAAAAAGAGAGAAAACAAAACAAAATGGAAAAACAAAAGAAAAAATAGAAAAAATAAAAGAAAACCAAAAACAAAACTTCCCGAACTACGTTCGACTTGATTCTGAAAGGATACGTAGGCAGCCTCTCTCTATGGTTCAGTCACACCAAAATAAAACTCCAAATTTATCCAAAAAGTGAAACTGGGGCAAATGTTATAATGGTTCGGCGATGATTTCGTCCGAAAGGTTCCAAAGTTGTAACTCAATCCCAAATCCTTTTTACCCCCAAAACCCTGTTCAAGTCCTTCTGATCAATTGACAAAGAGGTTCAAAATGGGAGGATATAGTTACTTGGATCTGATACAACAAAACGAGAGAAATCAAATGAGAGTGTCTTATTGGTAAAAACCCACACGTGCACCGTAAGGCGATGGTAAGCAGAGAAATTGAAATGAGAGTCTTGTTAGTGAAAACTCACAAAGAGCACTATAAGGCGATGGTGTGAAGATAAATGAGAGAGGTCAGCTCGTGAAAACCCAAAAAGGGCGTCCCTGATTGAAAAGAGGATCCTCACAGCCACCGGCGCCAATAAAGTCCTGGCAAAGTTTCTCGAATTTTTGAAGCAAAAGTTATGATGAATTTCTGAAAGTCGGACGGTTTACACAGATCAAGCATCCAGTCCAAAAGGCATGTCATGTTCATTGAAGTCTGCATGTACTCCAGATAAATCCTTCTTTCCTTTCCCCGAAAGGGACACTTTTTATTTTAAACTCATTCTCCATTCCATTGTTTATTTTCTTTGAATCCCTTTCAGTCTAACTCTGTTCCAAAACCGAGGCAAAGAATAGATAGCAAGACTGATTTACAGGGCTTTCGTTTAACACGAGCTAATGTGCAAAAGGCACCCAGCCTTGTCAGGGGCATCAAGTCGACCCCGACTAGCCATGGCAGCCGATACTTCGAAATCAAAACTCTTGGAAGGAGAAAATCAAATTGAAGTGCCTATAAAGGCCAATGAAGCTGAAAAGGTTAACTCCTACGTGGCTAACTGTCTCGGCAAAGGTTTGAAAAGCCAAGGTGCCCCAAATGCTCTGAAATTGAAGTTGAAAGAAAGACGTCAAAAAATGAAAGGCCTACGAAGGCGAAATAAAGTTGGAAAAGGTTAAGTCCCACGCGACTAGCTGATGCGGCAATTTTGAGGAGCCAAAAAGTTTTCCAATGTTCCGAAGAGAAAACAAAGAAAGAAAAGGCAACAAGTTAGAAGGGAAAAGCCCACAAAGGCGAAATAAAGTTAAAAGCTGAAGTCTCACGTGACCAACCATCATGGCAAAGTCTTGAAAAGCCAGAGGTTCTTTAGGGCCAGAAATAAAATCGGTCCTCAGGGAACAAACAGTTGAAGTTGAGATATTCATCAAAGAAGCTAGGCCAGGATCAAGTGATTAAAAACAATCAATGCCACAAAACCAACAACCGTTTCAAACTAACAATTGTTGTTTGTTTGAAAATAGGAAACATGTGCAATTCAAAGCAACCTTGCAAGAAGTAGGTGCAACCAAAAAAAAACTGCGCAAGGGCTAGAAACGGCTCTGCAACAATAATCAATCCAAAAGGGAAGTCTCCTTTAAGTTCTTTCCTGTATTTTTACTCATTTTTTTTAAACCCCNCTCCAATCTCTAGCTACATCCTATCCAACATAGGGCCCCATTCCCTAGTTATCCCCGGCATAACCCGAGGATCTTTTTCCTTTTCTCCCGGCATAACCCGTGGACCTCCCTAGCATAACCCAGGGACCTTTCCCCGGCATAACCCGAGGATCTTTTTCCTTTTCTCCCGGCATAACCCGTGGACCTCCCTAGCATAACCCAGGGACCTTCTTTCTTCTCTCCCAGCATAACTCGTGGACCTCCCTGGCATAATCCAGTACCTTTTTTCTTTCCTCCCGGAATAACCCGTGGACCTCTCAGGCATAACCCGAGGACCTTTTTCCTTTTCTCCCTGGCATAACCCGAGGACCTTTTTTCTTTTCTCCCGGCATAACTCGTGGACCTCCTTGGCATAACCTAGGGACCTCTTTTCTTTTTTTTTTTCCAGCATAACCCGTAGACCTCCCTGGCATAACCCAAGGACATTTTTTCTTTTTCTCCCGACATAACCCCTGGACCTCCTTGGTATAACCCAGGGACCTTTTCTCTTTTCTCCCGGCATAACCCGTGGACCTTCCCGGCATAACCCGAGGACCTTTTTCCTTTTCTTCCCGGCATAACCTGAGGACCCTTTTCCTTTTCTCCCGGTATAACCCGTGGACCTCCCTGGCATAACCCAATGACCCTTTTTCTTTTCTCCCGGCATAACCCGTGGACCTCCCTGGCATAACCCAAGGACCTTTTTTTCTTTCCTCCCGGCGTAACCAATGGACCTTCCTGGCATAACTCAAAGACCTTTTTCTTTTATCCTGGCATAACCCGTGGACCTCCCCGGCATAAACCAAGGATCTTTTTCTTTTTTCCCGGCATAACCCGTGGACCTCCCTACCATAACCCTAGGACCTTTTTTCTTTCCTCCCTGGCATAACCCATGGACCTCATTGGCATAACCCAAGGACCTTTTTCTTTTATCCTGGCATAACCCATGGACCTCCATGGCATAACCCAAGGAACTTTTTCTTTTTTCCCGGCATAACCCGTGACCTCCCTGGCATAACCCAAGGTCCTTTTTTTATTTCTTCCCTGGCATAACCCAAGGACCTTTTTTCTTCTCCCGGCATAACCTGTGGACCTCCCTGGCATAACCCAATGACCTTTTTTATTTCCTCCCAGCATAACCCGTGGACCTCCCAGGCATAATCCGAGGAACTTTTTTCTTTTCTCCCGGTATAACCCGTGGACCACCCCGGCATATCCCGAGGACCTTTTTCCTTCCCTCCCTGGCATAACCCGAGGACCTTTTTCCTTTTCTCCTGGCATAATATGTGGACCTCCTTGGCGTAACCCAGAGACCTTTTTTCTTTTTCTTTTTCTCCTAGCATAACCCATGGACCTCCCCGGCATAACTCGAGGACCTTTTTCCTTTTCTCTCGGCATAACCCCTAGACCTCCTTGGCATAAACCAGGGACCGTTTACTTTTCTTCCGGCATAATCTGATGATTGTCCCGGCATAACCCGAGGGCCCTTTTTCTCTTCCGGCATAACCCGGTCAGTTTTCCAGCATAACCTAAAAATCCTCCTAATTTAGGGCTTCACTCCCAAGGATACACAATCCTGATTTTTATTGCTTTCAATAAAGAAATAGTTTAGATTTTTGTTGCAAATAACTCACAGAATTTTTCTAGTGAAAACCGAGGCAGAAAAATTTCGTTCATTCGTTTGTTTGTTTTGGTGTCTGAGCAGGTTTTACCTTGAGGCACGGGATTCGAGATGACCAAAAGAATGAGTCTCAATCCAGAATAAAGAAAAGAAGAAAAGAACATAAAGAAGTGAAGTTAGAGTGCTAAACCGGAGAAAGACGCGGACTGCCCAAGATATGATTGAAGTCACAAGCTTCGCATGTCCCACCTTGATCCAAAGCTAAAGAAAGAACCAACACCTACAATTGATGAGCATCAAGATTCAGATCGGAGTCTGCAGCAAGAGCTAGCCAAGACTCAAGATCAAACTTCAAGAGATTTATAGATAGGAATATTGTAACTCGTAGTTGATAGGCTTAGCTAACTTAGTTTTTTATTTTCCATTTTGGTGTAATAAGGAGCTCAGCAAGCAGAAACAACAGCAACAATAGTGAAATCACAGCTTCCTGGTAGTCCCAACTATCAAAACTTCCAGAACTATACTGACCTGATTCTTTTATAGCCAAGGATATGTAGGCAACCTCTGAAGCAAGGTTTGGTTAGATTCCTTCAACAAATGCTTCTCCTGGAGTTTCAAACGGGCAAAAATCCCTCGTAATTGCTTATTTTATCTTTGCCAAAAATCCTTCGTGTCTCCGAGCAAAGAGAGGCAGCTATGAGCATGTAATTTTTGCCATACATAAAATACTACTACAAAATCTAAGGAAATAAATTTTTTACTAATTATTGGCCATTTTTAGGATATTTGTAGATTTTTATTAATTGTTTACATTTTTCTTGTTTGTTTAATTTTTATTCAAATCATAAAAATACCAAAAATATTATGCATTATATTTAGAATTTATTTTTTACACTTTTAGAATTAATCAGTAGTTACTTGTTTTATAAATTTTGAAAATCACAAAAAATAGCTCATTTTCACATTTTTTTGTCTTTAATTTTTAGTTTGTTGATTTTTCACTTTTAATATAGATTTAGGTAATGTTTATGATTTTTTTAATTAGTTAATTACTTTAATTACATATTTTTATATAATTTAGGATTTTTTTAATTATTAGATTTTTTAATTTTTAAAAAAAGAAAAGGAAATTTAGAAATAAAAGAAGAATTAGAAAAATGATTACATTTCTTGAAATTGGGCCATTCTTTACCCCAAATTTGGCCCAAGAACAATTGCCAACATTCCAGCCCAATTATTTTAGCCCAATACTCATTCCCTACCATTAAAATAACCCTAGCTCTATTTTGATCTAGCTAAGACCTAAGGACCTGGATCACATTTTCAGATATTTTTGGAGACCCCTTGAACAACGTCGCTATTCTCTAGAAAAGAGCAGGAGCAAGGGCGGAGCTATAGTTGTGGGTGCGGATTCGGGCAAACCCAGTGACTTTTCCCCAGACTCTATATTTGTATTGAAAAGTTTACTAAATTATATATATATATATATATATATATATATATATTGTTGCCGAACCCAGTAACAAAGGTATTCTGGGTTCAATGGCAATGGGGTTTGGGTTCGCTGGCTAACGCCCGAGTTCGATTCTCTATGAAAGCAATGTTATTTTATTAATTTTATATTATTTTTAAAAAGCACAAACTAAATGAGTAAACTATTCGGTATAATTCCAAGACGACTCCCCTTACTTTCCCCTAAAGTAACATTTTTAATACATTAGCTTTTTTCCTTCTCATAAACAAAAGACAAAACTCCTCTAAAGTAATATTTTAAATACACTAGCTTTTTTCTTTCGAATAAACAAAAGACAAAACTCTAATTCACAAAAAAATCCAACGACAATTCCCCTTACTTTCCTCTAAAGTAACATTTTTAATACACTAGCTTTTTTCTTTCTAATAAACAAAAGACAAAACTCTAAACAAAAACAGACTTCTTCCAATTCCAAACAAGGACGAAATCAAAATTCCCAAATAAAAAAAAATTAGGGTTCTGCTGATATATTCTGTGACCGTGTGACTCTGTCTCTATTGATTGACTTTTGCTGCTAGGGTTCTGCCTCTATTGATCGGCGCTGCTACCACAATCAGCCGGAACCGGATGCCTTCCAACTCTCGCAGTGTATGCTCTTTCTTCCTTAGAAGTTATACCCTATTTTTCTTCTTCAACTCATTTTTCTGACTTTTTTTCTTCATGTTTTCTCTTATATTTGACAATTTATAAGAAATATGATTTTTAATCTTTGATTCTAAGGTTGCCCCACATTTTGAACTTCATTCTCTTTGTCAATTTGTGCTTTTGGTTCTTCCAAAATTTCAAACTGGAAGTCTGTCGATAGACAAGGTATGTGGTTGCTGTCCTGCTTTCTTGTTTTTAGTTTCTTAGTGAGACTAACTTACATTCACATGGAGTGGTCTTATGCCCTTATTAAGAAGAAAACATTCATATGTAGTCAGGGGCGGAGCTATAGTAGAGCTACTGCTACAGTAGTAGAAAACCAGTGACTTTTTCCGAGACCCTGGGTTTGTAATTTAGAACTCATACACGTTAAATCCTAGCTCCGCCTCTGAGCAGGAGATTACGAAAATTCGGACCCCTCCCAAAAATAGAGAAACGTCGCTCTCTCTTGGTCCTCAACGGAACAGACCTTTCTTCTTGGGGGATTTCTTCTTCTTCTTCACTCCTCACAAACACACACGAAAATCAGACAAAAGCAGGCTGGAAATTCTGGATTTCAGATTTGAAAATTCGAAGTTATTCTCAAAGTTCAAAAATAATTGAAGCAAAGTCCTGCAATTGAAGATTAGATTTCAGATTTTAAAATCCTAAAGAAAAAGAGTTTTAGACAAATAAAAAGGAGAAAATAAGGAAAAGGAAGTTGTAATTTGAGAGATTGGCTTCAAATCCTTCCAGTTTTGACGTCGATTCCCTGGGCCTGTTAAAGAGTTTCATCGCTGTCAAGTTTCGGCTCGTTTGTCGCTGGTCTGTTGCTGTAGCTAATTGTTCCAGGTCATTGACTTCAGCTCTTGCTTGGTTTTTCTAGTTGTTTTACTGCTGATTAAGGTATTTACTTCAAATCTCCAACAATGTAATTGCTATAGTTATTAATTAAAATTGTCAAAATTTACTGCAATCGGTTCATTTACATATCTGTTGCGTGTTTTTTTATGGAATTGTAACTCACAGCTACTCTTTGCTTCATAACTATGATTGTGTTTTTGTTGTTTCTCTTTCTTTGTAGTAAATTTTGCTTTTTGATTGTTGCTCCATATTATTAATAGCCTGTCAAGTAGTGAATAACTAAAAAGTAAAAATAGCTCGCAAATTCAAAGGATGAATTGCTTGGGGCATATAATTTTTTATACTCCATTTTAAAAGAAAAGCTAGGAGGAGAAAGCTAGTTTATGAGAAAAACTTAAAATAGTTTTCTTTATATGCTTATAAAATATTTATGGCATATAAAGATTCACTCATTCACTTGTTTGGATTTGGAGAAAAACAATTCAAAGAGTAAGTTTGGCAATTGACTTATCTTATCCATGGTTTGATCGTTTTTTTTTTTTGGAAAAATCAACTTAGATGAAATCTTGCAAATAATTGGAACAAGGTTTTATCTTGAAAAGGTTTGAAGTTTTGTCTATTAGTATTTGGGTAAAACCAAAGAATAGGAACAAGGGACAATTGTTCTATTTTGGCATTTTGCAGCAAAAGAATTTCCACATTCCAAATTCTTAGTTTTCAAAACTCTTTGTACTGTTCGTCTTCTGAATCCCGTTATTTGCCTTTCATTATTTTGAATTTCTTGGAATTTACAAGCTCCTTCAAATATTAATATCTGTGTTTAAATTTGATCTACCAAATACCAAAAAGTAACCCCTCTTTGTAGTAATTGCATAGTATATAAGGTCTTTATGAAAGGTGTTTTAATATAGTTTGAAGTAGATTATATTGCTCATCATGGTCTCAAATAATCTCAAAGTTAGCCTAGAATAATAATTATCAAATATCGTAGTTTGCTTTAGGCATGATTTAGACTAGTATTGTGATTATATATACGTTCACGTAACATAATTGCGAATTTAATCTTAAAAATGACTCGAGGGATGCGTTCGCACAACTTCAACCAAACTTTCTTAATAATAATTGTCACACCTCCTTTTTCATACGCTACTTTACCCGCGAGCGCGTAGAGGAGTTTTTCCAATTTAAGGACAGTCGGAACGGGATTAGTTATTTAAGTTTTTCAGAGTCGCCACTTGAGAATATAATGGTGTCCCAAGTCACCGGTTTAATCCCGAACCGAGGAAAGTTTGACTCTGTTACAGTCTGCGAATTAGAAATCCGGATAAGGAATTCTGTTAATCCGGGAGAAGGTGTTAGGCACTCCCGAATTCCGTGGTTCTAGCACGGTCGCTCAACTGTTGTATTTGTTTTTATCTGATTCTAATTATATGTTTTTAATTATGTGCATTAGTGTTACGCTTTTAAATTTTTTAAAGAATTGCAATGTCGTGAAAATACATTTCTTAACCACACCGTACCAGTACGCCTGTGGCTTTAGATGCATTTCGACTTCGTTGAGAGTAGGATTTGGGTCACATAAATGTGCACCCGTACTTGAGAATGTATATTAAAATTGTGCCTAAGGTATCTATTTCTTATTACTTTGGGAAAGACTGTAAAATTAGCTAAACGGTCCTTTCGAGTCTAAAAATATTATAACAATTATTTGAGGGCCCCGCGATTTTATATTTCTTATTTGGCGAGACTCATCTCATTGTATTTTTAGAGGTCAACCCTAGGTTGTGCTATATTTTCTATCATTGTTTTTTCCCTAACAATAACTATTAGTGCAGTTTTGTTGTGTATTTCATTCGCATCCAGGCCACTATATGTTTTGGGCCTAGAATTCGGGCTAATATAAAAGGAATGCACAGAAGTGCACAGGGCTAATGGAAGCCCAATTCATAATTACAGAATTAATTTTTTATGGCCTAGAAGCCGTCACAGTTGAATCTGACTTCTTTTGCTTGATTTCGCCCAAATTATCAACCCAATTCAAAACAAATTTAGACATTCTTATCAAAAGCTAATTATGTATATACACAAGTATTGTGACTTTCAATATCAGAAATTAACTAAAAATTAACACTGATTTCATTTATATACTACTGTCTAGTTACCAGATTAATTAGTTCTGAGTTTATCAGTCAAAACACATACTTATTCAATGCAGAACTACCTTATTATTTTGTTAATCTGAAGATACTAAACGAAATATTCAATTGCCATATTTGAATTAAACCTTGAACTTCATTCGTATTTTTGATTCCTGTTTCGTATCAAGTTTCTGAACTTTAACGCGAGTTATAAAGCTAATTCGAACATCTCAGGATCATAAACAGAATTTAAATCTAAACTATTGCATGCTCTCCTCATTAACAGCTTATGGATTCAAAACTTAACTACTAAGAGTACTTTAACATTTTTTGTATTAGTTTAAGAACGGATGAAAATTTACAAGTGAATCAACTAAATTTTAACGATTTTTAAACCTGTGACCTAAGTGATTATTTTTTAATTGATCTACTTAGTATTATCCTATATTAACATCTAAACTAACTACTCTATAGAATCATTAGTTTCAGTCAAGAGTTTACACAGTCCAAGTCCATAATATACATAAAATTCTAACAAATTACATATATCTAAAGTATTACATATCTATAATATGAACAGAATCAGAAGTAACAGAAAATTAATTATAATTTCATATGTTCAACAGCTTAATTACATCCTTGAAGATCAGGAGTGTACCTGGTCAAATTGAAATGAAACTCAATGAGTTCTAAGGTGAT
>MU748595.1:4367-59242 GCA_026770625.1 Nicotiana glauca
TTACTTTTATTACCGCTGAGTTGGAAGTACTCACTCGACTCCCTGCACCATGTGTGCAGATTCAGGTATTTGGAAGTTTAGCTGAGCTTGGTGCTTGTTTCGAGCTTCATTTGAGATCGTCGAGGTAGCTGTCTGGCGTCCGCAGGACCCGACATTTTCCCTTATCACTCTGTTGTTTTGTTTATTCCGCGTACCTTCAGACTTGTAGAATTATTTTCAGTATTGTCCTGATATTCTGATAGAGGCTCTTGACTCGTGACCCCAGGTCTTTGGGAAGTTATGTTGTTCTGTGAGATTTTCGGGATATTTTTATAACTATCAGCTTATTTGGTTTATATCACTATTAAGGATTTCTAAATAAATGGTTTATGAGCTCTAAGCTCGGGTTGAGAGCACATTTGGTCGGGCTTGCCTAGCCGTTGGGTTGGGCGCCATCACGACCGGGTTTAGGGTCGTGACATATATAATTCTTATTTATTTGACATATATATTGTATGTTACTTACATTTCTATTTATACTACATGTTTGAAGTGTTCAGCTTCTTAATTAGTTGTCTGATTTTTTTAGAATATATTTTCATTGAAAATTATTTTTTTTCTTTATAACCCATTTATTTTGTGATTAGTTTCAATATGTCAAACTTGTCAAAACTTGAATTCGTGGCACTAGAAATTACCGGAAAGAATTACTTATCATGGGTCCTTGATGCTGAAATTCACCTTGCTGCAAAAGCTCTTGAAAATACTATTATACAAGGAAATGAAACATCAAGCCAGGATAATGCAAAGGCTATGATTTCTTCGTCATCATCTCGATGAAGGATTAAAAACTGAATACTCAGCCCTAAAGGATCCATTTGAACTATGGAGCAGTTTGAAGGAACGATATGACCATCTTAAGGCAACGATATTGCCAAGAGCTAGATATGAATGGATTCACTTGCGGTTACAAGATTTTAAAACTATAAGCGAATATAATTCTGCTATATTCAGGATAACTTCCCAACTTAAATTATGTGGGAAAACTGTGAATGATGAGGATTTACTAGAAAAGACTCTTTCTACCTTTCATGCATCAAATATGGTATTGCAACAACAATACTGCGAAAAGGGTTTAAAGAAATATTCCGAATTAATCTCATGCCTCCTAGTAGCTGAGCAACATAATACCCTTTTAATGAAAAATTATGAAGCCCGTCCTACTGGTTCTGCACCATTTTCTGAAATTAATAAGGTAACAACCACTCAAAAGTCTGAAAGAAGACAAAATTATTATCGTGGTCGTGGTCATGGCCATAGTCGTGGGCGTGGACATGGAAGGGGGCGAAATAATTATCATTGTCATGGTGGAAATAAACAAGAGAACAATAAGAATCCTCAAAATGATCCTTTAAAAGATAGAATTAATAATTGTCACAGGTGTGGTATGAGAGGTCATCGGGCACAAACATTTGTCGTACGCCAAATCATTTTGTCAAACTTTATCAAGCCTCCCTTAGAAAGAAAGAAAATAATATGGAGGCACATTTGACCTTTCAAAATAATGATGATGAAGCAGGTCCCTCAAACAAATATGATTCTGAGGCACATCTTGCATATAAAGATGATGATTTTGGAGGTCTAGCAAATATTACTCATTTAGAAGCTGGAGACTTCTTTGAGGATATTGATTGAAGAACTAATCATCTTACTAATGAGGGCTATAATAAAAGTTGTCATTTTTTTTATGTTTGCAACTAATTTATTTTTCTTGAGTGTGTTTCCTAATGCATCATGTGTTGCTAGTATCTACCTTCCTAATGTAATTTTTAATATTTTTTTTTGTCTTTCATATTTCTTATAATGTACTTTTTGATTTTTCTTTATGAAGAATATGAAAATTTTTCAGTCTTCAGTTGGACTCAAGATTAATAAAGATGATATATGTCTTCTGGATAGTGCTACAACACACACTATTTTAAGAGATAAGAGATAAGAGATATTTCTCTTATTTGGTAATGAAAGAAGCCAATGTTAATACAATATCCGATAGTACAAGATTAATTGAAGGTTCTGGAAAAGCCAATTTATTACTACCAGGATGAACAAATTTTGCTATTGATGAAGCATTATATTGTAGTAAATCTCAAAGAAACTTATTGAGCTTCAAAGATATTCGCCAAAATGGATATCACATTAAAACTACAAATAATGAAAAGATTGAATATCTTTATATTACTACAATAAATTCGGGTAAGAAATATGTGCTTGAAATGTTACCTGCTCTGTCCTCTGGCTTATATTACACAAATATTAACAGGATTGAAACACATGCTATAGTAAATAAGAAGTTTTCTAATCAAGATAATTTTATTATTTGGCATAACCGGCTGGGTCATCCTGGCTCTACTATGATGCATAAAATAATTGAGAATTCACATGGACATTCAATGAAGAACCAAAAGATTTTTCAATTTAAAGAATTCTCTTGTGCTACATGTTCTCAAGGCAAATTAATTATTAGACCATCAATGATTAAAATTAAGATGGAATCCCCTATATTTCTAGAACATATACAAGGTGATATATGTGAGTCCATTCACCCTCCATGTGGACCATTCAGATATTATATGATTTTGATAGATGCATCTACAAGATGGTCACATGTGTGTTTACTATCAACTCGCAATATGGCATTTGCGAGATTGTTGGCTCAAATAATAAAGCTAAGAGCACAATTTCCAGATTATGCAATCAAGACAATTCATCTTGATAATGCCGGTGAATTTACATCCCAAGCATTTAATGATTATTGTATATCAATTGGGATAACAATTGAGCATTCGGTCGCTCATGTTCATACACAAAATGGTCTAGCAGAATCATTGATCAAACGCCTCCAATTAATTGCTAGACCAATGCTTATGAGAACAAAACTTCCCATTTCAGCATGAGGTCATGCTATTTTACATGTGACATCACTTGTGCGGATTAGGCCTACAAGTTATCATAAAGTCTACCCATTGCAATTGAATTTTGGCCAAGAGCCAAATATTTCCCATCTTAGAATCTTTGGTTGTGCGGTATATGTTCCAATTGCTCCATCACAACGCACAAAGATGGGCCCAACCAAATTTAAAATGCCTGACGCACATAATTCAAAGTCTTGGGAAATATTTTCAATCAAATTGCAAAGATCTTTGTATGGTCTAAGCAATCAGGAAGAATGTGGTATAACCGCATTAATGAGTATTTATTAAAGGAAGGTTATATAAATAATGCCATTTGTCCATGTGTTTTTATAAAAAAAATAACATCAGAGTTTGTTATATTTGCTGTATATGTTGATGACATAAACCTTATTGGAACTCCTACAGAACTCCAAAAGGCAATTGATTATTTAAAGAAGGAATTCAAGATGAAAGATCTCAGAAAGATAAAATTATGTCTTGGTTTGCAAATTGAACATTTGGCAAATGTGACTTTTGTTCATCAATCTGCCTACATAGAAAATGTATTGAAACGATTTTACATGGATGAAGCACATCCATTAAGTACTCCGATGATTGTTCGATCACTTGATGTAAATAAGGACCAGTTCCGATCTCAAGAAAAGAATGAAGAGCTTCTTGATCCTGAAGTACCATATCTTAGTGCAACTGGTGCACTGATGTATCTTGCTAATTCTACAAGACCTGACATAACTTTTTCAGTTAATGTCTTAGCAAGATATAGCTCTGCTCCTACAAGGAGACATTGGAATGGAATCAAACACATATTGCGATATCTAAAAGGGATAGCCAATATGGGATTATTTTATGGCAATGATTGCAGTCCTGATCTTGTTGGTTATGCCGATGCTGGGTATTTATCTGACCCACACAAGGCTCGATCTCAAACAGGCTATGTGTTTACATGTGGATACACTGCCATATCTTGGCGATCGACTAAGCAATCAATCGTGACTACTTCATCTAATCACACTGAGATAATTGATATTCATGAAGCAAGTCGAGAATGTATATGGTTGAGGTCTATAATACCTCTTATTCAGGATATATATGGTTTGATCTGTGATAAATTACCCACAATTTTGTATGAAGACAATGCAACATGCATAGCCCAATTGAAGGGGGATTCATAAAAGGAGATAGGACAAAGCACATCTCACCAAAGTTATTTTTCACACATGATCTTCAAAAGAATCGTGATATTAATGTGCAACAGATTCGTTCAAGTGATAATATGGCCGATTTGTTCACCAAATCTCTACCGACGTCAACCTTCAAGAAACTAGTGTATAAGATTGGGATGCGAAGGCTCAATGATGTGAATTGATGCTCTCGTCAGGGGGAGTTAATACGCGTTGTACTCTTTTTCCCTTACAAGGTTTTGTCCCACTGAGTTTTCCTTACAAGGTTTTTAACGAGGCAACCAAAAGGCGTATTTCTAAACATGTGTACTCTTTTTCCTTCATTAGGATTTTTTTCCCATAGGTTTTTTTTTTGTTTTTCCTAATAAGGTTTTAACGAGGCACATTATCTATGGACATCCAAGGGGGAGTGTTATAAGATAAGTCTTATGCTGGATGTCTACACCTCCTCCATGATTTTTACAAATGCTTAATGACATATTTTCTATGCTTAATGACATATTTTTCTTCACTTTTCATGTCTATATAAAGATCTTGTAATAGATAGGAAAATACATACAACTGAAGAAGAAATAAAATTCTCTTCCTTCTCTCTAGCTCTATTATCTTGTTCAAGTTTTGAGTAAATTGCTTTTAGTTTTATAACAATAATCACCTTTTTGGATAATGCAAATATTTTGATTAATTCAAAACCAAATAGGCGGCTAAGTATTTTTGGAGTTAAATGCTCTTTCTAATGGTGCAATGTGTCCCTTTCCCTTGAAACACTATTTTGATTTATTTAACTTAGCTTGAGAAAATGCCTTTTGGTTGGACTAAAACCTGCATTGCTCTTCCTTAGACAATTAATTATTTATTTATTTATTTCGTATGTTTACTTTCCGAGAATAATGCATCACTTCTATATAGTCAATATATACTTTTTCCCCTCATACGTCTTCATCTTTTCTCTCCCTTTAATCAGTATTTTTAAATTTCTTTAATTTATGTCAGCTATGAAGTTCGACAAGAGAAGGTTTAAGGTTTTTGTAACCTTTCAAAACTAGAATCAGCACCTATCATATACTCTATAGAGTTATATTTTTCTTCTTTCGGATTTTGCCTTTTTAGAAGTTTTTGCTTAATCTAGCGACATTTTATCAGATTTTCAGTCTGACGTGTGAGATTTCTGTAAGTTCTTTATATCACAAGATTTTAAAAAATAAAAGCTATTTATGTTGAAGGGTAGTCTTGACATAATAGGTAAAGTTATTGCCATGTGACCAGAAGATCACGGGTTCGAGCCATGATAAACTGATAATTGATATTGCATCCAGAAGAATAAGAGAGAGTAAGAAGGAGAGAGAAAGGAAGAAGGATACATGTAAATGGAAGAAGTATGTGTTCATTCACTTAGCTACAAATGTACAGTACAAGATATATATATATATATATACACACACACAATGAGCTTAAGTATAATTAACAGATTCTAACTAACTAATATATCTGTTAGACTATTAGTTAAGAGAAAGGTACTGAAAACATATTAAGAACTCCTAGCTTGAAAGAAAGGTATTCACACTGTACTTTGTTAAGCCCTTTAGTCAAGAGATCCGCAGGTTGTTCTCAAGTGGAAATGTAGGCTATTTTGACTAGTCCTTGTATGATTTTTTTCTCTAATGAAGTAACAATCGATTCCGATCTGTATTGTTCTTTCATGGTAAACATGATTTTTGCAATTTGCATAGCAGCATTGCTATCACTGTAGATTTCCACAGGTAGTTTAATGTCAACTCCAACTTCTTTTAAGAATCCTATTAAACAAATTTGTAACGACCCAATCAGTTGTTTTGAGCACTTGCACTTCACTCAGTTGTTTGAAAATATGAGTAGCTCCTTACGATGTATTATGACTTATATGAATCGTCGGTTTTGGTTTTTAGGCTATTCGGAATTTGATTTGGAAGAATGATTCCCACCTAGAAGTTTTAAATTTGAAAAGTTTGACCAAGTTTGACATTTTAGTATTTGACCTCGGATTAAATTGTTGATAGTTCCGTTAGCTCCGTTAGGTAATTTTAGACTTAGGAGCGCGTCCGGATTGTGATTTGGAGGTCTGTAGTAAAATTTGACTTGAAATGACGAAAGTTGGAATTTTGGAAAGTTTGACCGAGAGTGGACTTTTTGATATCGGAGTTGATTCTGATTTCGGAAGTTGGAACATGTTCATAATGTCAAATGTGACTTGTGTGCTAAATTTGAGGTCAATCGGACGTGATTTGATAGGTTTCGACATTAGTTATGAAAGTTTGAAGTTTCAAAATTCATTGCTTTCAAATTGAGGTGCAATTCGTCATTTCGATATTGTTATGTGTGTTTTGAGGCCTCGAGTAGGTCCTTGTTATGTTATTAGACTTATTGGTATGTTTGGATGTTATCCCGAGGGGCTCGGGTGAGTTTCGGATGGATTTCAGACTATTTGTCCTTCATTATGCATTGTTGGTTCTGCAGAAACTGAGTATCTAGTTTCCTTAATTGCTATCGCGAGGTATGGATCGCGATTGTGTAGAGTTATTTTGAAGGCTGGGAGAAATTGTTCATCGCATTCGCGAGTCTTCAGATGCGATGGCGCAGGCTGCTGCAATTTGAGCAT
The DNA here is from genome assembly GCA_026770625.1 of Nicotiana glauca. Lineage (NCBI taxonomy): Eukaryota > Viridiplantae > Streptophyta > Magnoliopsida > Solanales > Solanaceae > Nicotiana > Nicotiana glauca. The sequence goes on from MU748595.1 coordinate 11,135, forward strand.
CGCGTTCACATAAGCCTTCACGTGTTCGCATAGAGTGTTTGGCTGAGCTGGGCACTGTCCGCTTCTTCTTTGCGTTCACAGTCCTTTTTATGTGATCGCGTAGTGCATTTTCAGGGGGCAGTGCATTTCCTTCTTCATGATCGCGAGTTTGCTTCCCGATCGCGATTCATTGATTCACCCAGTGATTATGAAGTACTCTATTTCGAGGGTTTCGGCTATTTTTGCATTTTGGGAGCTATAGAGCTCGGATTGAGGCGATTATTGAAGCAATTTTCACAATATGAATTGGGGTAAGTGTTCTCTACTCAATTTTGGTCATATTCCATGAATCTGTCTTCGATTTTAGCTTTTGGTTGATGAATTCTAAAGAGGAAAATTGGGGTTTTGGCCTAAAGTTTCACAATATGAATTTTTGAATTTTGAACACCGTTTTGGAGTCGGATTTAAGTGAAACTAGTATATTTGGACTCGTAATTGAATGGGTTGTCGGATTTTATGAGTTTTATCGGGTTCTGAGGTATGGGCCCAGGCGTGATTTTTGGCCGGATTTGGAATTTGATTTAGGATTCGATCTTTATCATTTGTAATTGCTTCCTTGGGCTTTATCTGAGTATTTGAGTTTTTTTTGGCTAGTTTTGAGCCGTTCGTAGGTCGCTACGCGTGGGATGGCATTCTTAGAGCATCGCTTGGCTTGCTCGGTATTTTTAATTGGCTTGTTTGAGATAAGTAGCTCTTCTAAACTTAGTACTGAGGGTATGAAACCCTAAATTATGTGTTGTGTGATTGGTATTAAGGTGACACACATGCTAGGTGACGGGCGTGTGGGCGTGCACCCTGTGAATTGTGACTCTGTTATTTCCCTGGAACTATTTAGTGGCCCTGGTTTATTGATATCTGTGTTTTCACCATGTGATTAATTAATTGAGCTGTCAATCATGCTAGATATAATGTTTAGGCTTTATGCTAATATTGCTTGGACCCATAGTAGTCGTTTCTTGCTGTCACCTTACTGATTTCATTGATATTTCGTACTCAGTCATATTCATGCATTAATATCGTATCTCAATCTCAATTGTTATTTATCGATACATCATATCATTGTTATTGGGCTAGTTTTATGAAGTTGAGAGCCCGAAAGACTGGAGACATCGATAATTGAGTGAGGTCGAGGGCCTGATTGTGAAAATATTTATGGGATCGGGCTGCACACCGCAGCATGTTTTGTTGATTTATGCCATGATTGGCTTGTTATAGGTGCTTGGGCTGAAGGAGCCCCTCCGGAGTCTGTACATACCCCCAGTGAGCGTAGGTACCTACCGAGTGCTGAGTGCTGAGTGCTGAGTGCTGAGTGATTGGAAAAATTGAATGACTGTGAGGACTGAGTAGCTGTGAGGACTGAGTGACTGAGATGACTGAGTGAATTGATACTCTGAGAGTATGCATATGGTTTTATTACTGAGTCGCATTGCATTTGACATGTACATGACATACAGGCATAGAGATGCATTTTTTTCATACTGTACGGTATCACGTCATTCGTCACTTTTACACACATTGATATATGGGCATAAAAAGGTATTTCACACATGCTATCTAGAAAGAAAATAAAACATCATATTTACCGTTGAAAGGATTTTTGGAAAAAAGTCACAGTTTTCAAACTTACTCATATTTTTGGACAATTTCGGTAACGGATTTGGGCTTTCATTGGTATACTTGAAAAGCGAAACTATTTTCGGAAAACTATGAAAAGGCTGAGCACTTTGTTTGAGTTTTTTCTTTATTTATTTGCTTTACACAGTTATGAACTGCTATTTAGTTATTGGTATTGGACCCGACCTATGTTCCATCTCGTCACTGCTGTCAACCTAAGGTTAGGTGCGTTACTTATTGAGTACATGAGGTCAGTTATACTCATGCTACACTTTATGCACATTGCGTGCGTATTTCAGATGCAGATGTTGTTGTGTTTGATGGTTGCTGGATTTGAAGATGTACATGTATTCCTGTTGTATCTGCCTCTTGTTCATGGTAGCCTTAGTTTTATAAAACTCTGTTTACGTACTTTTCAAACAGAAAATGTACTTACTTCATATCAGCTTTATAAACTCTATTCGTAAAAGCTCATAATTTGTACTACCAGTCCTTGGAAAATGTAAAAGATCTAGATTATTTTTTTTTTGTTTAATTGACTTATTAACAGTATTAAAATTGGATAGTTATTAGTTGGCTTACCTAGCGGGTTGGGTTAGGTGCCATCACAACTAGTGGATTTTGGGTCGTGATAAAATTAGTTCTGCCATAGTAGCAGCGAGACTTCTGTACTCAGCTTCTTGAAATTGTAGTTTGATTTTTTGATTTCCATGATACTAAAGAGTCTCTAAGTTTAATCAGATAACCTAAAACAGACCTTATAGAGTGTGGGTAGGCAACCCAATCAGCATCACAATATGTTGAAATTGTGTTAATTACATGTACTGGAGAGTAGTATCCTTGTCGAGATTTATTCTTAAGGTACTTTACAATTCTTAGAGTTGCTTCCATGTGAGATTTTTTAGGTCTTTGTAGAAACTGACTCAGTGTTTGTACACTAAATGAGATGTCCGCTCTTGTCATTGTTAAATATTAAAGTTTACCTATCAATCTTTGATAAGAAGTTTGATCTTCTAGTTCTTTATCTACGCATATAGTAGATTCAGTTTCTCTGATGTGTTCATCATACTCTTTTGTTGTAGGTTTTAGGTTGATATCCAGTGGTGTAATTGCTGCCACAAAGATAAGTTCTAAGGCATACTTTCTTTGATGCATTAGTATTCCTTGTTTTGATATAGCAAACTCTATGCCTAAGAAATATTCCAGTTCTCCTAATATCTTTCATTTTGAAAGCTTGTTGTAAGTTTAGTTTCCTCTATTAAACTCGGGCAATCACCTATAATGGGCATGTCATCTAGATATACTAATACCACAGTAATACCTTATGAAGTTTTCTTAAAGAAAAGAGAGTGATCATATTGGCTTTGCTGAAACTGAGAGCCTAGTAGTGCTTCTGTTGATTTAGCATTCAATTGTCGAGGGACTTATTTTAATCCATACAAGAATTTGACAAGTCTGCACACTGGATTATTCTCCCCGTCACTTGTGAATCCTTGTGGTAGGTGCATGTAGATTTTATTAAACAATTCTCCCCGTAAAAAGACATTGTATACATCCATTTGATGTATATGACACTATGTTGTTGCAGCTAGAGCTAAGACAGTCCTTACAGTCTTCATCTTAACAACTGGGGAGAAGGTTTCTTGATTGTCTATACCTTCTTTCTGACAGAAACGTTTAGCCACTAATTTGGATTTTAATCTTTTCACCTCACCTGAAGCTTTTTACTTTATTTTATAAATTTATCTGAAACCTATAGGAGTTTTACCTTCAGGTAATGAGACTATGTCCCAAGTGTGGTTGTTCTGTAAGGCTTCAATTTCTGCCTTTATGGCATCAACTAGGGGTGTGCATTCGATTTATCGATTCAATTTTAACCCTTATCGATAATTACTTATCGATTATCGATTTGTACATATGCTTATCGTTATCATCTCAATAAGGTTTCGATGTTTTCGATTTCGATTTATTGATTTTGGGGGCTTATCGATTCGGTTATCAATTACACCAATAAGAAAATTTGCGGGACTCCACGGAAAGTATATCGCTATAAACGCGCCTAACTAATATGGATAAAAAGAAGGTAAAATAAGACGAACACCATTTATAACATAAAAATTATGTCAACAAGCACATGCAACAAAATTGAAGTAAGGGATCAAATGTATGCCACCAACGCTCCAACGGTACAAAAAACAAAACAAAACAAAATACATCATCACGGCTAATTTTGTTTTCCATTAATTTGAACTTCATTCCCTTGATCTTTAAATATGATCATTTCTTAAATGTGATAGAGGAAATAATAGGGTAAGGGACTTAGGGTAAAGGAAATGGTATAGATTAGGGAAAATGATATTGTATAGCCGCTTTCAAAATAGTAGCGGAATATATATACATTCTGTATGTTATATTAATCCACACAAATAGATAATTACTCATTTTACAAGTGTCTACAGTTTAGGGGTTTGCATTCGATTTATCGATTCGATTTTGACCCTTATCGATAATTACTTATCGATTATCGATTTGTACATATGCTTATCCTTATCGTTTTAATAAGGGTTCGATTTTTTCAGTTTTGATTACGATAACAAATAATCGATTCGATTTATCGATTCGATTTTGACCCTTATCGATAATTACTTATCGATTATCGATTTGTACATATGCTTATCGTTATCGTTTTAATAAGGTTTCGATTTTTTCAGTTTTGATTTCGATAACAAATAATCGATTCGATTTATCGATAAACCGATTCAAATGCACACCCCTAGCATCAACCCACATAGGATCTTTTACAGCTTCTGAATATATAGTTGGTTCAATAGTACTTGAGGCAGATGTCAAGTAAGCTTGGTACTTTGGTATGAGACTTGCATAAGTCAGAAATTTAGACAAAGCATAGGGTTCATCTTGATGAACTTTTAGAGATGCAAAGTCTTTCATCCATATAGGTAGTTTCTTTCCTCTACATGGCTTTATGATTTTTTGTTGATATGAGGGATTAATAGGAGCAACTTGTGATTTCTGAATCATTGGTGGTTGTGTGTCTGGTGCTGTTGAAGGGTTGATCATGATGATTCTGAATGAAAAATGTTAGTTGGTTGTGTATAAGTCTCTTCTTTGTTAGTTGCTTGTGTGTGAGTCTCAGAACTTGTATGATACATGACTAAATCTTCAGTAAGGTATAGATTGTCTTCTATGTTAGGATGGGTGAATATAGGCTGACTGTTCTCTTGCTTGTTCTTGAAAGGAAAAATATCTTCCCTAAATAAGACATCTCTGTTTACAAAGAATACTTTATCAACCAGATCATATAATAAATACCCTCTTGAGCAGTTATATATCCCATATGTACAGATGGCCTTGATCTAGGAATTAGTTTGTCATGTTGTTGAACTATCTTAGCATAGCATAAACATCCTAGAACTTTCAGGTATTGTACTGCTGGTTTCTGCCATATGACCTTTCATAAGAAATTTTGTTGTCAATGGCTGAACTAGGCAACCTACTAATGAAATAAATAACAGCTAGAACACAGTAACCCCAGAACTTGATAGGTATTTGGCTTGGAATCTAATGGCTCTAGTTAGTTCTAGGTTATGTCTATGTTTTTTCTCAGCCACTCCATTTCGCTGAGGGGTATATGGACAGGTCTTTTGATGAATTACTCCTAGACTGTTGAGCATATCACTACAGATTGAGTTAACAAACTCTGTCTCATTGTCTGTTGTTACTATTTTCACTGTTTTCCCAAACTATGTTTTCACAAAGACAAAGAATTGTTGTATAACTGTGCACACTTCAGACTTTATTTTCAATAGAAATATCCATGTCACTCTAGCAAAATCATCCATTATAGTTAAGAAGTATTTGTTGCCATCAATAGTAGGCACGTTATAAGGCACCCACAAATCTATATGAACTAATTGAAAATAAGTAGTAGTTTATATGCCACTATAGGAAAAGGCTACCTTGTCTGCTTTGCAAAAGGGCATACACTGTATTTGTCTATTCTAGCAGATATAACTTTTGACTTTACTGGTAGTATCTTTTTAAGAACGATAGTAGATACATGACCAAATCTTCTATGCCAAAGATATGTATCATTTGAGTTAATCTCTTGTTGACTTCGGTATCCTTTGCTGTTAGACGGACCGCATCACTCCTTGTATTTTTGTCTGCTCAAGATATATAGACCACTATCTTATTTACCAATCGCTTTCACCCTCCCACTAAAGAGTTCTTGAAATATATAAAAATCAGAAAAGAAAGCAAATGGATATTTCAGCTCCTTGATTACCTTTGAAATTGACAGAAGATTATATTTGAACTAAGGAATGTAAAACACATTAGTTATTGTGTTTTGTTATGATATAGTGCTAGTTCTAATATGTGTGACTTGAGTTGTTTCTCCATTTGGTATATACACCTTCTTTGGTTGACTTGTTTGAACTGAAGAGGCTTTGTTAAGTAATTCTAAGTTAGCTACCATAGGATTTATAGCTCCTGTATCTATTATCCAATCTTGCAAACTATTTGATGCAAGTAAGGCATATGGTATACTTGCTGCATTTGTTGAAGGAGGTGTTGCAGAAGCTGTTGCAGTGGTTTTGTTTAAGAGTTTTACTATGTGATCATATTGCTCCCTAGTGAATGTGCAGTTTCCCAGTTGAGAAATCATGCATATTGGTGCATGGTCTCCTGTCCCATGTTCTGTAAGTTTGTAACACCCATTGTACTACCAGTCATCTGAATGTTCTGTAGGTTATTCTCTGTCCAGTTTGTTCTTTGTAGCTGATTGTTCTGCATATTTGTTTCAGACAACACATTATATGCAATATGAGGATTAAAATTCTTCTTTCTTGGCTTGCAATCTCCAGGGTAGCCTACTATTTTTAGCAATTTTCCTTGTTGTGACCTTTCATTTTGCAGAAATCACAATACACGTTGAAATTCTTCCTAGATTTTTGAAAGGTACATTCGGTTTTGGTATACATAGCAATATCATAGTGCCTTGTAGTGATGGTGAGATTTGCCCCTAGTAACCCTGTAGTTGCAGCTACTGATTTCTGACTCTCATCACTAATAACCATTGCATATGCTTGATTGATTGTAGGCATTAGACTCATCAATAGAATTTGGCTTCTAGTTTGATTGTAGGAATCATTAAGACCCATCAAGAATTGACACAATTTGGATTTTTTCAAGTGAACCACAAAATCTCTTGATTTTGGAAAATCACAACCAGGAGTAGGGACTAATGCTTCAAATTCTTCCCACAAATCTTTAAGCTTTGAAAAGTACACAGACACGGATGTAGTTAAGTGACTTAGAGTAGCAATTTTTATGAAGATTGTAAGATCTGGAACCATCTATTTTATCAAACCTTTCATGAAAATCATTCCATACTCCTTAAGCACTCGAATCATATATTATACCACCAAGAAGACCACTAGTTACTAAATTCATTAGCCAGGATAACACAATCACATTTACTCTTTCACAGCGGTTCCACATACTTTCTAGAAAATTTTCTTTAGAATAGGTTCCATCCACCATACCTAATTTATTTCTTCCTACCAGGGCCATCCTCATAGACCTATACCATAGAGAATAATTTTCAATACCCGTCAATTGAAAGGAGATAATTTGAATTTCACTCATGTCTGATGGACTCAAGATCAAGGGATGACTGTAATCAATTCCAGAAGTAAGATTGGGCACTATTGACTGGAACTTGAAGACTGGTGTACAACTGAAATTGGTTGTTCTTTGATCGCCATTGTCAAGATTCTTCAAGAAATTGATGAAATTGAACAACTATTTTGAAAAATTGCAGAATTGTAGAATCAAATTTCAAGCTAGACAGTTCAACTTGACAGCTCTGATACCATGAATTGATAATTGATATTGCACCCAGAAGAATAAGAGATAGGAAGACGGAGAGAGAGAGAGAGAGAGAGAGAGAGAGAGAGAGAGAGAGAGAGAGAGAGAGAGAGAGAGAGAGAGGAAGAAGGATACATATAAATGGAAGAAATGTGTATTCATTCACTTAGCTACATTTGCACATTACAAGATACATATATACACAATAAGCTTAAGTATAATTAACAGACTCTAACTAACTAATATATCCATTAGACTACTAAATGATAACATAAAATGTCCAAACTAACCTTTCATTTACTATGTTACACCTTTCTCTACACATGGAAGCAGCCTCTTTTAAAAATGCAGGGTAATGAGCATTTAATAGGCTTTTTTGGTCCGGCTATTACGACCCAAATTTCAACTAGTCATGATGGAACCTATTCTAACCCGCTAGGTAAGCCAGTTATCAACTATCCAATTCCAATTAAATTTAACAAGACAATTAAGCAAAAGAAAATATCTAAATCTTATATATTTCATAAGGACTGGTAGTACTAATCATGAGCTTCTAATATTAGAATTTACAAAGCTGGTATGAAATAAATACATCATCTGTTTAAAATATACATAAATAAAATTTATAGATCTAAGGCTACCATGAACAAGAGGCAACTACAACCGTAACGCAAGTACGTCTTCAATTCCTGCTCCCCTCGATCACAGTAGCATCAATATCCAACATCTGCACGCAAGGTGCAGAAGTGTAGTATGAATACAACTGACCCCATGTACTCAATAAGTAACAAACCTAACCTTAGGTTGAAAGTAGTGACGAAATAGAACATAGGTCGGAGTCCAAAACCAATAGCCAACAACAGTTCATAACAACATAATGAAAGTAATAAAAGAAGTAACTTAGAGATAAAATGCTCAGCTCGTTCACAGTTCCAGAAAATAGGTCTGCCTTTTAGGTATATCAGTAAAAAACCCAAATCCTTTACCGAAATCGCCAAAAATATGAGTAAGTATGAAAACTGTGATTTTTTTCCAAAGGCTTTCAACAGGTAAATGTTTCATTTTCAAATGGCATAAGGAAAATATATCTCTATGTCTACATGTCAATGTATGCATGCCATCTGTAATACAATGCAACGATAAAACCATATGCACACTTTTGGTGCATCAATGTACTCAGTCCTCCCAATCACTCAATCCTCACAGTCACTCAGTCCTCACAGCCACTCGGTCCTCACAGTCACTCAGTCCTCGCAATCACTCTGCACCAACACTCGACACTAGCACTCAGTAGGTACATGCGCTTACTAGGGGTGTGTACCGACTTCAGAGGGGATCCTTTCGCCCAAATGCTATAACAAGCCAATCATGGCATAAATAAGTAAAACATGCGGTATGCAGCCCGCTCCCATCATAAATCAATAAAACATACTGCGGCGTGCAGCCCGATCCCATAAAATACTCACTATCATGCCCTCGACCTCACTCAGTCATCAATTTCTCTAGTCTCTCGAGCTCTCAATGTCATGAAAAATCAGCCCAGAATAATGATGTGATGTGTTAATAAATGGTAACAGAGGCTGAGATATGATATGCATATGAATGCGTATGACTGAGTATGTAAATGCAATGTAAGCAGATAACTCAATAGCATTATTGACCTCGGTGGGTCCCAACAGGATAAGCATATAGCCTAGACATAGTTTCTAATACGGGTCACAAATCAATAGCTCTAATACATAGAGATTTCATGGTTACAGATAAGATCAGGTAACTACACAATACCACAGGGATAACAAAGTCACAATTCACACGGTGCATGCCCACATGCCCGTCACCTAGCATATGCCTCATCTCAATACCAAACACATAACACGTAATTCCGAGTTTCATACCCTTAGCACCAAGTTTAGAAGTATTACTTACCTCGAACAAGCCAATTTCAATACCAAGCAAGCCAAGCGATGCTCGAAAAATACCATCACACGCGTACCGACCTCTAAACAGCTCGAAATTAGCCAAAAGCAACTCAAATACATCAAATAATGCCAAAGGAAACAAACCCAATAGATAAAGGTCGAATTTTTTGTCAAAGCCCAAAAATCATCCCAAAAGTCCAACCCGGGCCCCCACCTCGAAACCCGACAAAAATCACTAAATCTGACAACCCATTCAATTACGAGTCCAACCATATTAGTTCCACTCAAATTCACTTTATGAAACTTTCAGCTAAATACCAATTTCTCTTTAGGAACCCCCAATCAAATGCCAAATATGAAGATAGATTTATGATGTAAAATAAAAAATGAGTAGAGAATACTTACCCCAATTCACATGGTGAAAATCGCCTAAAATATTGCCCAACTGTGAGCTCCCCATCTCAAAATATGACCAAATGAACAAACCTTTAGTATTAAATATTTTTTGCCCAGCTGTTCTGTCTTGTTTTGTCTGCCAAATGATCCCGAAACTCACTTCTGATGCATCCAATAGATTCCTTGAAAAATTTCAGTCAAGGTAGGCTTTTGAATCACCCAATTTGGCCTTAAAATTAGGGAGACATGATATTTTAAAGTTGTAAATGAAGTCTGGAAATTTAAGGAATAAAAATTGATATTTTCGTAATTATTTTACACCTGAAAATCAGCAACGAAAGAATTTTTATTTTAGCACCCAAAACTCATTCGGAATCTCCCCGACACAAACCATATATGCGTTTCAATCAAAAAATGCGCTACAAACCTGCTCATGCACTCAAAGCACCGAAAAGAGATCATCTTGACCCGACATTGACCATGGTCAAACTCCAAATCCTTAACTTAACTAATTTCTCAACCAATAATTCAAAATACCCGAGCCCCTCAAGATCCCATTCAATCATACCAAGAAGTCTTAAAAATTGATACAAATTTATTTGAAGCTTCAAATCACATCAAACAACATAAAAATGATGAATCCTACCTCAAATAAAAAATCAATGAACTTTGAACTTTTAACTTTCAAAACTTGCGCTGAAACATAACAAATCAACCCGGAATGAACCCAAATTTTGCACACAAGTCTTAAATGACATAACGAAGCTATTTCAATTCCCGAAATTACAATCCGAATCCGATATCCTCTCGGTCAAACTTATGAACTTTCCAAACCTTCAAATTTCCAACTTTCACCAATTTGTGTCGAAACCTTCTAGAAACATCCAAATGCAAATTCGGACATACGCCCGAGTCTAAAATCACCATCCGGACCTAACAGAACCATCAAAACTCCGTTCCGAGGCCAAATTCACAAAAGTCAATCTTGGTCAACTCTTCCAACTTAAAGCTTCATAGTTGAGAATTATTCTTCCAAATCAATTCCGAATAATCTGAAAACCAAAATCGATGATTTACACAAGTTATAATAAATCACACAGATCTACTCATGCCCTCAAACTACCGAGCGGCGTGCAAATGCTCAAAACAACCTGTCGGGTTTTTACATTCTCCCCCACTTAAATATACGTTCGTCCTCGAACGTGCCAAGAGTCTTTCCAAAGCCATCAAATCGCCATGTAACCTTACCATGCACATACCCGGGGGTGATCCCATGTCATCCGAATCCATATAAGCCCGATGACACAACTTAATTGAAGATCCTTAAGTCAACCTTAGCTTATAAACCTTGGAATCTAATTTTTCAACATCCGGAATTTCCTATAAGACCTAAATCCCGCATCTATACACTGTATAAGTCTGAATAAGCTACATCGAGCCTTAACTGTAACCCAAGACATAATCACATGATATACCACATAACTCAAATACTCATAGCAATAATTTCTAATTACTGTAGCTACTTAAAAATAAATCGATACTAGTAATAAACCTCATATCAAACCAAACCTTATTCTAAAAACTTCGTACACTACCAATGATGAAAGAAAAACGCAGAAACTCATAACCACTTATCAGATCAACAAGTCATGGAGCTCCCTATTATTCGACAAGAACTATAACAAATTTTTAAGCTGATCAACGTCATTATCCTGTCGAATATACCGGAACCAAACCCGATAGCACCCATCCCAGATCCCACCACCTCGTCTTATTAATACCAGCTACCCTGCTGATATGCCACACCAATATTACCCAGATCCACAAACCGTGCAATCTATGCTCTAATACAGAACAATTTAAATGTACTCAAACATGGAAAATGACTCAAATGAAAGAACCGTCTCACAAGCTCAAAAATTACCGCCACAATGCAATGCTAAAAAACCATCACACACCGTGGAACCATAACTCACTAATCTAACACAAAGCATCATATCTCAACTTAACCTACAGTGCATTACCCCATCCAAACACTGGTCCATATGAAATACCTCAAGCCACCTAGCTCAAAATTAATAACCATGCACAATTCGACATCAAGTACCCAAGGTGCATGACCATAACTACGGAGAAGCAAATGATACAATTCCACACAAACCTGAAAGAAACATAACTAATACGCAATCAGTCATGCAACACGCAAATTCTCATCTCACTTAGATTCCGCTGTAAGGCCCCAATAGAATCACACCATGTGTGCATATAACCAATAAATAACAACCCCTCGTAGCACAAAAGAGTAACTCATAGACATATCCGAACACTAACAAACTCAACTCTAACCAAATGCCACACCCCTCAGCACAAATAGTTCTGTGTTATCAAATCCGACCCGATGTAGAATACCCATCCTCATTGGGCCTACATGGGCCCCTAGATCAATCTTGGTCATCCATAAATAGATACATAACCTTTCGAAATTCCACAATCACTAAACCATAACACATACTATCTTTTGGCTAGCTTTGGAACTTTATCACAGTCCACAGCCACAAACAATCTGTTTTTGAGAACTCCCAGTCTCTAAATCCATAAAACACATTAATCACCTTATCTGATCCCAACTTCACTGGCCGAATATCTAACACATCTATCATAAACAATTATCCCACGAGGAATACTTCTATAATTCTTTTGTGCCACATAGCAAAATCCGAATGTCAGCAATCGATCAATTCAACGAGTATTGCAATACCAATGAAGCATCCGTCAGTCAAAATACAATGCACCTTCTGAAATGTACACCCTTCTAAGGCAATACCAAGTAGTAATAACATTCATATAGTCATCTGAAACTATCCATATTATTTAAGAATTCATGACCTTCCCTTCAAACTGAACCATGACCCTGAACATACAAATCTCAATCTTACACAACACACCGCATCTATCATCCCATCATATGAAAAGTACGAGAATCTCATAATCAATTCGGATTCCCAAGCAAACTATATACAATTATCCAGGAATCTTCTATTTGATCTCATCCAGGAGAAAATCACAATATGCAATATGTTCCTTACACTGGTAGGAAATATCCATCTCAAACTCTGGTAGAAACTATCGAGAACTCTTTGTAGCCCATTTGCATATAACCAAGCCGACTGAACTGAATCTCTCTAGCTCAACTAAGCCATGCAAGTTACCAAACCAAAGAGTATCGCCACATAACACCTATAGAAACTCACTACATCATAAGTACCTAAAGAACCGATCATATCCATTACGGTGCCGATCCAATCTACTACTAAACCGTCCTATTTCTCCGAGCTCCTTCCGAATTGACTTCAAATTGATACTTCTCCTTTCTAGAACAATATGATCCTCAACAAAAACTCACCCCACAAACTCTAGCATGAGACCACACTACCCTAAAGTCCCTAACCCGTTGAATTCCCTCTTATGTTCCCCAAAAGTATAACAACCGAGACATCCACTCTGAAGAGACCTTGTTTTAGTCTAAAGTCGTTTCCTTCACCTTCATAATACTAAAATGTAGAATTCATAATGATATTGAAATATCGCAAGTCTCGACAACATCCGATGAAAAATCTCAGATCCTAGCCATACACAATTTTGAAAAATGTCACAATTGCTACATAAAAATCTTGAATCCATTAGAACTTTCTCGAGAGTCATCCACTCTACTCAAATATCAATTGCACCACCCAAATGGGCTGAACGACTATGCCCCATTAGTACAACAACACCCCAAAGAAGTAACCCCGTTGATCGGTTCCAAGCCTGTACTACTATTGAGTAGCAAGGATGGTCGATGCAGTTTTACCCAACAAAGGTCGGGATCGAATCCAGATGGAGTTAATTAGTTAGGAGTTAGGTTTATATCCGAGTAGAGATGCATGTTTCACTCTTAATTGCATTTCCACAAATGGTTGGTTTGTTTTCTACTACTACTTCTATTCTATAGCATAGAGTATTTGAAACTAAGTACAATGTTTTTTTATTGGTTGTTTTCAAAGATTTAAAGGGACTAGGGTAGTGACTTCCACCTAGGTGGATATCTACTGGGTAGCAAGAATCTAGGGAAATCATGTGATTAATTGGGGTCATAGTATAGCCATCACACTTGGGTACTCACTCTATACCTCACGGTAGTTTGAGTAATTTTGCCCAATTTGTCTTTCTCAAGTCCAAATGGGTATTCATGCAATTCAAGTGATTTTAGCTCAAGTCAGGTATTACCATCTCTAGGTTTAACCATTTAATTGGGGCTATCAATTTCTTGAGTTCACCCCAATTCCTTGTTAGCCTATTTTTCCTAGACTTAGTCCCGCTTTCTCAAGTAGAGACTAAGTCATAAAGGCACGAATCAGCATTTGCAACCACATCTTTCTTAGTTCTAGCAAGAACTAAGCTAAATACTACTAATCCATACACATTCAAGCCCTAAAATTCAAGATTCATACAACCCTAGCTATGGGTTTAGCTTCTTATGAAAATGTCACGACCCTAAACCCAACCCGATCATGATGGCACTTCTCGTGAAGACAAGGCCAGCCGACATACCTTCGATTCGTTTTAAATAATTAATAACAATAAACACTAAGTCTTTAATCAGAAATAAAATCCCCAAAATAAGCATTCAACAGTATAATTTGCGGAAAATAAAAACCAACACAACCCGACATCGGGGTGTCACCAGTCATGACCATCTAAAACAAAAATAAATGTTTGAAGTCTAATCCACTACTACATAATCGTATCAAAAAGAACTAAGATAGAGGGAGAATGCACTGGACTGCGAATCTCCAAGCAGCTACCTAGTAAATCTCTAAAGCCTGCTAGACTATCAACCCTCAGGAGCAGGACCTATATCGCCCGAATCTGCATACAGGGGTGCAGGGAGTAAAGTGAGTACTCCAACCCAGTAAGTAATAAAAATAAATGAAGACTGAGTAATATAAAACCACATAAGGCACAATATTAAAATCCCCAAAATAAGCATTTAAGAGTATCATTTGCAGAAAATAAAAACCAACACAGCCCGACATCGGGGTGTCACCAGTCATGACCATCTAAAACAAAAATAAATATTTGAAGTCTAATCCACTACTACATAACCGAATCAAAAAGAACTAAGATAGAGGGAGAATGCACTAGGCTGCGAATCGCCAAACAACTACCTAGTAAATCTCTAAAGCTTGCTAGACTATCAACCCTCAGGAGCAGGACCTGTAGCACCCGAATCTGCACACAGGGGTGCAGGGAGTAAAGTGAGTACTCCAACCCAGTAAGTAATAAAAATAAATGAAGACTGAGTAATATAAAACCACGTAAGGCACAACATTAAGCTAAAAGATAACGAAAATCAATAAATATAATTAAGCAGTGAAATATCATAACATCTTTTAAATAGTTAAACAATATATAGGAAAAACAACTAAAAAGGTAAACACATAATAATTACCCCTCGGGCACAGTAACAACAGAATAAGCCCCTCGGGCAATATCATAGAACAATACCAGCCCCTTGGGCTATATCTCATATCATAATGAGTACCTGCGCTCACTGGGGGGTGTACAGACTCCGGGAGGGGCCCCTTACGGCCCAAGTGCAATATCAAGCCATCTCGTGGCATAATCATATAGGCTCTCGGCCTCAAATCAACAAGCCACCTCGTGGCGTAAAAATCTCAGGCCCTCGACCTCATAATCATAATCAGTGTAACACTGCTGCGTCGTGCAGCCCGTCGCATAAGTATCCTCACAACACACGCCCTCGGCCTCACTCAGTCAGAATCTCATAATCCCCTCGGGCATTAGTAAAACATGAAGCTCAGCTTAAAGTATCTTTAAAATATTAATTAATGTGTTTAAAATAGAATAACATAGTTGAGTTTTGAAAATAGTGAAAATATAGCATGACTGAGCATCAATATGAAATCAACAGTGAGGAAAAATATCATTTAAAATCCCCTAAGAGTTCAAACAGTTGGCACGAAGCTCAAACATGGCGTTTAGCCTAAAGTATAATGATATCAAATAATTAACTACCAAATATATAGAAAAATAGTCATTCGGGATGGACTGAGTCACAATCCCCAACGGTGCACGACTCCACGCTTGTCATCTAGCATGTGCATCACCTCAACGCAGCCGAACATTGTGAAATCTGGGGTTTTATACCCTCAGAACAGCATTTAAAATCATTACTCACCTCGAACTAGCCCGAAAAGCTACTCTGCAACACGCTTGCCCCTCGAACCAACTTCCAAGTCCTCCAAATCTACCAAGTTTAGATTTTTATCATCAAATTATGCTAAACGAATGAATTCCAATTGAAAAATATCGATTTAAAGCACAAAACCCGAAATCAGTCAAAACCCGACCCCCGGGCCCGCGTCCCGGAACTGGACAAACTTTATACCAAAATGTTCTTCATCATATCACGAGTCCGTACATATAAAGAATTTGAAAATCGGAGTTCGTTTGGTCCCTCAAATCATCCCTAGAAGGCCTCATAATCTGAAGCCCTAACTCCACCCTTTTCTACTGATTTTGATGAATTAAACGCTGATATTTTGTTCCTTAATCATAAATAATCGAGTTTTAGGGTCCACAATCCTTACCTCAATGAAGAACAATGATTTCCTCTCTTCAAAATCGCCTAAAAGCTATTTTCCCGTTCAAAATGGAGTAAAAAAGGTTAATGGTCGCGGAAGGACTAACTTATATTCTGTCTAGACATTTCTACATCTGTGGTCATTTAATTGCATCAGCGGTAGCACTTCTGCAGTCGTGACCACCGCATCTGCAGTCCTCCCTAATATTCGAATTTCTGCATCTGCAGTTCTATATCCGCATATACGACATCGCGGATGCGATCCTCTTAGCCGCTTCTGGGGTTTCCTCACAAATGCACTCTAGCCGCTTTTACGGTCCATCTTTCGCATATGCGGTGCTTCACCTGCAGTCCCCTAGATGCAGGTGCGAAAATACCAGAAGCAGCACAATCTGCAACGACAATGATTCTTCAAACTCCCCGTCAACCATCCGAAATTATCCTGGGGCCCCCGGGACCTCAACCAAAAGTACAAACATATCCCACAACCTTATTCAAACTTGTAACAATCTTCAAAACACCTCAAACAACATCAAATTCACCAAAACTCATCGAATTCAAGCCTAAGGTTCTAAATTCTTCCGCATTTCGCTTTCGATCAAAAACCCAACCAAACCATGTCCAAATGACCTAAAATTTTGCACACACATCCCAAATGACATAACAAAGCTACAGCAACTTCCGGAATTCCATTCTAACCCCTATATCAAAATCTCACATATCAACCAGAAAACACCAAAAATTCAATTCCGCCAATTCAAGCCTAAATCTACTGCGGACCTCCAAAACACATTCTGATCACACTCATAAGTCCCAAATCATCTCCCGAAGCTATCCGAACTATCAGAACTCACATTCGAACCCTCTAACACATAAGTTAATATCCGATTAACTTTTCCAAGTTAAGCCTTCTTAAAAGAGACTAAGTGTCTCAAAACCTTTCCGAACCCGAGCCAATCAACCTAATCACATATAAAACGGATAATTAAAGCAAATAGAAGCAGAATTGGGGAAAATGGGGCGGCAACTCATGAGGCGACCGATCGGGTCATCACAGAAAATAGCAAAAATCAAAGATAAAGAGAAGATAAAATCCATAATACTATATTAAAAGATGATAATCTAAAGTTATAAGGTAAACATTATCCAAAATTGCCCAAAAAGGTAAAACTAGGTGTCTCACGTACTCAGCCAAACATAACATAACCTTAAAAAGTGAAAAAGATCTATTTATACTAGGCTAAAATTCTCGAGCAAAAATGCCCCTGCAAAGGTTTTGCGACCGCGTAATTCTAACCGCGGACGCACTCTTTCTTTCGCGGCCGCGTAATATTGAATGTGGTCTGCATTTATTTGTATCTGGGATTGGGCTGGAACTTGTTTCATGGATCGCTAATTTTTATCGCATCTGTGTGAGTGATTTTTCACAGCAGCGTATTCTTGTCGCGAACCGCTTTCTTCATTTTTGCATGACTTGAAAAATCTCTAAACCTTAGCACACACTGTCAGCAGAATTCCAATCGCGGCCGCAGTGGTACTTCCATGGCCTCCAACTTCTGGTGCAGTCCACATTTTATATCTGTCCCAAAAACTACTTCTCTGATTCTCCTTCTCGCGGTCCGCCGATTCATGATCGCATCCGCGGTGACACTTTTGCGGCCGCACTTCAACCCACTTGGAAACATAATCAACAACAACCAGAATGTAAGTGCTACCACATAAACTCAAAAATGTACCCATAAAATCGATGCCCCATACGTAAAAAATATCAATCTCAAGAATAGTGGTGAGAGGCATTTCATCCTTCTTGGGAATTCCACCAGTTCTTTGACTCTCATCACATCTCTTAACAAGCTCACTAGTATCTTTATACAGGGTAGGCCAATAAAATCCACAACTGAGAAACTTTGAAGCAGTTCTCGCCCCACCATGATGAGGTCTCCCCTCCTCTTCCAAGCGGAACAAGTAGTCCGCCACTTGATTTTCACACCCTTTTTGATCAATAATTTCAAGGTCAAATTCTTAAAGCAGAAGAACCCATCTTATCAATACCCGAACTTTTCCATGGCAAAGACAATGGCTAGTAACTCTTTCTCGGTCACCGTATAGTTGACTTGGGCATCATTAATCGTTTTGCTTACATAATAGACCGGATAAAATATCTTGTTGATTCTTTGACCCAAAACCGCTCCTACTACAATGTCACTAGCATCACACATGAGCTCAAATGGTATCCAATTAGGTGCGGTAATGATAGGAGTGGTAGTCATATCTATACTTGAGAAGCTCAAAAGCTTTCATGCAATCATCATTGAACACAAACTTTGCATCTTTTTCCAACAACTTGAACATGGGGTTCACCACTTTTGTGAAATCCTTGATGAACCTTCGGTAGAACCCCGCGTGCCCAAGAAAGCTCCTAACTCCCTTGATGGAAGTAGGAGGAGGGAGTTTTGAAATCACTTTAATCTTCACTTTGTCCACTTCAATACCATTCTTTGAGATCTTATGGCCGAGGACAATGCCCTCCTCAACCATAAAGTGGTACTTCTCCCAATTAAGTACTAAGTTAGTCTCTTCACATCAGGCCAACACTTTGTCAAGATTATCCAAGCATTCTTCAAAGGAGTCACCCAAAACAATAAAATCATCCGTGAACACTTCAAGAAAGTACTCCACCATAGCCGTAAATATTGCCATCATACACTGATGAAAGGTAGCCAGTGCATTACACAAACCAAATGGCATCAGTGAATATGCAAATGTGCCATACGGACATGTGAATGTGGTTTTCTCTTGGTCTTCTGGTGCAATAAAATCTGGTTGTAACCTGAGCACCCATCCAAAAAGTAATAGTAGGCACGCCCGACAAGTTTATCCAATATTTGATCAACAAAGGGCAATGGAAAATGGTCTTTGAGGGTCACTTTGTTCAGCTTTCGATAATCCATGCATACCCTCCATCCGGTGATAGTTCTAGTGGGGATCAACTCATTTTTCTCATTTGTGACCATAATCATACTCCCTTCTTCGGCACACATTGTACCGGCGAAGTCCAAGAACTATTCGAGATGGGATACAAAACCCCTGTTTCTAGCCACTTGATAATTTCCTTCTTGAAGACCTCTTGCATGGCCTCATTCAACCTTCTTTGATGTTCCACGAAGGGTTTGGCATCATCCTCAAGTATAATTTTGTGCATGCAAAAGGTAGGGCTTATACCCCAAATGTCAGCCAAAGTCCATCCAATTGCCTTTTTTCTACTTTGGAGCACCACAAGCATGGCATCTACCTGCATGTAGTTAAGCACAAAGAAATAATAACAGGTAAAGTTGAACAAGGCCCCAAGAATTCATACCTGATGTGTGAAAGCAAAGGCTTCAACTCCAATATGGGAGGTTCCTCGATTGAGGGCTTTGTTGGTGGAGTCTTTCGGTTCTTAAGATCCAAGGAAAGTTTGTGGGGCTCATATGTGTATGAACCCATTCCTTGCAAAGCATTGACATATTCCACCAAGCCTTCATCCTCAGTCACATCATGGTTCAACAACACAGCTTCCAAAGGGTCTTCCACATTAATCACAACATTAGTGTCTTCAACAATCACCTCGGTCACAAGATCAACAAATGAACATACTTTGTAGCTATTGGGCTGCCTCATTGACTTGCAGACATGGAACACAAATTTTTCATCACCCACACAGAAGGTGAGATCCGCTACTTCCACATCTACTAATGCCTTCCTTGTAGCTAGTAAAGGTCTTCCCAATATGATTGGCACCTCATAGTCAACCTCGCAGTCAAGTATCACAAACTCCGCGGGAAGTATGAACTTGTTGACCCGCACTAGAACATCATCTATTATCCCCAATGGCCTCTTTATTGTCCTATCCACCATTTGTAACCTCATGGATATGGGCCTTGGTTGCCCAATACCCAATGATTTGAACATAGAATATGGCATCAAGTTAATGCTTGCCCCCCAAATGCACAAAGCTTTGCTGAAATTAGCACAACCAATAGTGCATGGGATTGTAAAAGCACCGGGGTCTTCTAGCTTTGGGGCCATGGGATGTACAATGGCACTCACTTGATGCATCATCTTGATCGTTTCACAATTCATAGATATCTTCTTTGTTACCAAGTCTTTCATAAACTTGGCATATCCTGGCATTTGTTCTAGAGCATCTACCAAAGGCACATTTATGAACAAACTTTTTATCATATCAATAATCTTCTTGAACTGGTTCTCATTATTTTGTTTTGCAAGCGTTTTAGGGTATGGTAGAGGAGCAAAGGAGCCTTGGATTTGGGCACTACCATTTCCGGTATGTCTATCACGTGTTCCCTAGATGGGTTCACATCATTTTGTGTCTCCTCCACGTTGTCATCAATGTAAATTATCACTTTTTCATTCACATTCTCATCACTCACTTGCACATCATTGCTTTGCTCATCATCATCTTGCAGCAATACATCATCACTTACAACCTTTCTTTCATTAGAGGTACTAGAACCTCCACCTCTACCACTTCTTGTAGTCACCGCCATAGCATGGCACGTATTGTTCCCTCCCTTCGAGTTTATTACCATGTCACTATGTAGTGCCCCCTTAGGGCGAGTATTCAAAACTTGAGAAATTTGGCCAAGTTGGACCTCCAAGTTGCAGATAGAAGTATTGTGGGACGCGAATTGGGCATCGGAGTCGCCGTTTTTCTTCATCATTTTCTCAAACATGGATTCAATCTGTCCTATCTCATTGTTGGATGAGATAGGTCCTCAAGATGGAAATAGAGGCGGGTTGTTTGGTTGTTGATACATCAAAGACCTTTGAAAGCTCGGCCCCTGATTCCCTTGATTATTAGTATTCCAACCCCTTTGGTTGTTATTCCCTCCCCAATTGCTATTGTTATTGACACCGTAGTTGCCTTGGTTACCTTGGTTGCCCCAATTTCGATTGTTGTTCCCCTAGTTGCTTTGGTTGTTGTTGCCACTATTCCAATTTCCTTGTTGATTTTGATTTCCCTAATTTCCTTGGAATCTCTACTATTATTTTTGATTTGGAGCATTGCCCCATTGTCGTTGGTAGTTGTTCACATATTGAACATGTTCACTTTGATCATCATACACATCATCTTGATTATAACCACTACCACTTTGCTCAAATTGATTCGGATTTCCTTGAACTTGTTGACATCTTTGCCTCCTCTTGTTGACCATCATATTTACCCCTTCCATGGCATTCACTTGTTTTGGCCCTTGAACTTGTTGCAATTGAGCTTTGGCCAACTGGTTCATGGTTGTAGTTAACTCGGCTATTACTTGGCCGTGGTCATGGAGCTATTTGTGTAGGTCAATCACATTGGGATCACCTTGAGGCACATTAGCTCGACTTTGCCACGCTGAGGAAGTATTCGCCATATCATCAAGAATATGACATGCCTCAGCGTAAGGCGTGTTCATGAAGTTTCCCCCAGCGAGTTGGTTAACTACACACTGGTGGGTAGTGTTGATGCCATGGTAGATTGTTTGAAGGATCATGGCTTTGGTCATATCATTGTTAGGACATTCTTTAACCATCATCCGATACCTTTCCCAAATCTCATGAGGCGGTTTATTTGGCTTTTGTTTAAAGGCAAGGATCTCATCTCTCAGTATCGTCATATGTCCCGACGAGAAGAACTTTTCTATGAATTTCTCGGCCAACTCATCCCAAGTAGTGATGGAATGGTTGGGCAACCTTTCAAGCCAATCCAAAGCCTTCCCCCTTAGAGAAAATGGGAAAATCCTTAATCTCAACACATCCTCAGAAACGTTAGTTTGGTTGCTCCCCCTGCATGTATCAAAAAATCCCTTGAGATGCTTGTAGGCGTTTTGGTGTGGAGCTCCGGTGCAGAAACCCCTATGTTCTAAGAGTGTAAGCATGACATTTGTTATTTGGAAGTTGCCCACCCTAATCCGGGGCGGGACTATTGCACTTGCGTATCCTTCGTTGGGCAACACCCAGTGTGCTGCCCTTGCTGGAGGTGGGGGAGGGTTTGGAATATTATCCTTCGTTTCGCTCTTAATTGCACTTCCACAAATGGTTGGTTTTTTTTTCTACTACTACTTCTATTTTATAGCATAAAGTATTTAAAACTAAGTACAATGTTTTTCTGTTGGTTGTTTCCAAAGATTTAAAGGGACTAGGATAGTGACTTGCCCCTAGGTGGATATCTACCAGGTAGCAAAAATCTAGGGCAATCAAGTGATTAATTGGGGTCATATTATAGCCATCACACTCTGGTACTCACTCTATACCTCTCAGTAGTTTGAGTGATTTTGCCCAATTTGGCTTTCTCAACTCCAAATGGGTATTCATGCAATTCAAGTGATTTTAGCTCAAGTCGGGTATTAATATCTCTAAGTTTAACCCTTTAATTGGTGCTATCAATTTTTTGAGTTCAACAGAATTCCTTGTTAGTCTATTTTTCCTAGATTTAGTCCCACTTTCTCAAGTAGAGACTAAGTCATAAAGGCATGAATCAACATTTGCAACCACCAATTCCTTAGTTCTAGCAAGAACTAAGCTAGATACTACTAACCCATACACATTCAAGCCCTAAAATTCAAGACCCATTAAATACCCACACTAGGGTTGGGTCACAACCCTAGCTATGAGTTTACCTACTTATAAAAATAGCAGAAATCAAAGATAAAGAGAAGATAAAATCCATAATGCTACATTAAAAGATGAAAATCTAAAGTTATAAGGTAAATCTTATACAAAATTGCCCAAACAGGTAAAACTAGCTGTCTCACATACTCAGCCAAACAGAACATAACATAAAAATGTAAAAAAAATCTATTTATACTAGGCTGAAATTCCCAGACAAAAATACCCCTGCGAAGGTTTCGCGGATGCGTAATTCTGACCGCGGCCACACTCTTGCTTTCGCGGCCGCGTAATATTGAGCGCGGTCTGTGTTTCTTTGCATCTGGGATTGGGCTGGAACTTGTTTCGCGGACCGCTAGTTTTCATCGCGTCTGCGTGAGTGATTTTTTCGGCCGCGTATTCATGTCGCAGACCGCTTTCTTCATTTTTGCATGACTTGCAAAGTCTCTAAACCTTAACAGATGCTGTCAGCAAAATTCCAATTGCGGCCGCGGTGGTACATCCGCGGCCGCCAACTTCTAACGTGGTCCGCGCTTTATGTCTGCCCCAAAAACTAGCTCTCTGATTCTCCTTCTCGCGGTCCACAAATTCATGACCGCATTCGCGTGACACTTTCACGGCCGCACTTTTCTGTCGCGGTCCGCATTCTACAATTTTGGCACAGTCTTATCTTTATTCATATTTTGACTCCTTTATGAGTTGATCATGGCTACTTGGGCTCATTATGAATGATCCCTGCAAGCAAGCATATTATGTTAGTTTTCGGGAATACCTTTATGCATTTCAAGCCCAAAACGCAAGTAAAAAGAGAGTAAATAATGGTTAAAATCCCCACTTATCACCCATCTTAACACAATCGAGCAAATCCTTACACTATGCGTACTACATACAAATAAAAACTCTAATCTTTCCATGATTTCCATATACCCATAAAGCGAAATTACATCATGCACCCAAAAGCTCCTTGCTTAAGTCATCCTCAAAACCAGACTTTGCAAGTCATTATCAATCCACAAGTATGCCTCAGACTGAAATCGATACAACACGTAACCATGCAATCAATTCGTAGATAGAATACTCCCCCAGTTAGCTCAAAGCCATAGAATAAAATATCTGATAACTTACAATAACCATACCCTATTACTGCCATAATACTGCAGTGAGATTCAACTAAATGCTTCATAATCTCAAGTAACATAAACCATCTAATACATCACAACATTTACAATTCTCGCGTTCACCCTTGTAACAGTCAAGCCAACTTCCACAAGCAGTCCAAACTCAAATTGCAACACATATATTTCACTGGTAAAGGAGAACTCTCTACAAAAATAACATAGGAATCACGCAACCTCAGGACACCCCGTAGGAGATAAACCACCTGCTTTGCCTCAAACTGACATCTCTTTATACCCTTTCACAGGTACAATTACTACGCAATCACTTAATCTTCCTGAGTCAGAACTCACCAACAATACATGAGAACCTAATTCGTTCCACAATTACACAACATGAAAGATCCTCCAATTCACTCATAACTCGAGACTATACGTCAAATCAAGACAAATTCAAGTACCCAATAATCTTTTTTACATCTCAAGCAAACTCCTTTCGTCACATTCAAACAATCTAGATACCCCCCGCAGTCACATCATACTGGTTATACAGCCATCCAACTACTCATTGAGCTCCAAATTCCACTAATAGGGACGCTACCAGACTTATAAGTCCAAAAGCACGTGCTCACACAGCCGAAATCTCCGTGCTCAAGCTACAATCAAAACCCAACCTCAAGTCCTCCAGACTGGCTATCAGCACACCAAAATCACATCTCGCACCTCATCCATGGAATCACATGCCTATGATACCGAGCGCTCACATGCGCATAGGAATGTGTGGAAAGAATTCAACGAGTTATGCTTCAAGATGAATCAATGCAGCACAAAAAGGAAAGAAAGATGGGAAGTTAACCTAAATGTCCTATAGCCACTCGAAGATAGGTATGAACGTCATCATACTGATCCAGAAGACTCTACCGGACACTTGCTCATGACTTGTAGTACCTATAAACCTAGAGCTCTGATACCAACTTATCACAACCTAAATTCCAACTAGTCATGATGGCACCTAACCCGATCCGCTAGGCAAGCAGTTATCAACTATCCAATTCTAATTAAATTTAACAAGACAATTAAGTAAAAGAAAATATCTAAATCTTATATATTTCCTAAGGACTGGTAGTACTAATCATGAGCTTCTAATATTAGAATTTACAAAGCTGGTATGAAATAAATACATCATATGTTTGAATGTACATAAACAGATTCTTATAAATCTAAGGCTACCATGAACAAGAGACAGCTATAACCGGAATACAGTATGTCTTCAATTCCAACTCTAGTCGATCACAGCAACATCAACATCCAACATCTATACGCCAGGTGCAGAAGTATAGTATGATTTCAACCGACCCCATGTACTCAATAAGTAACAAACCTAACCTTAGGTTAAAAGTAGTGACAAACTGAAACATAGGTTGGAGTCCAACACTAATAGCCAACAACAATTCATAACAATATGATGAAAGTAATAAAAGAAGCAACTTAGAGATAAAATGCTCAACTCATCCACAGTTCCAGAAAATATACATGCTTTTCAGGTATATCAGTAAAAAACCCAAATCTTTTACCAAATCGCTAAAAATATGAGTAAGTTTGAAAATTGTGATTTTTTTTCAAAGGCTTTCAACGGGTAAATGTTTCATTTTCAAATGGCATGAGGAAAATACATCTCTATGCCTACATGTCAATGTATGCATGCCAAATGTAATACCATGCAGTGATAAAACCATATGCATACTCTTGGTGCATCAATGCACTCAGTCCTCCCAATCACTCAGTCCTCACAATTACTCAGTCCTCACAACCATTCAGTCCTCACAGTCACTCAGTCCTCCCAATCACCTGACAGTCGACAGTCGGCACTCGCACTCAGTACTCAGTAGGTACCTGCACTCACTGGGTATATGCACAGACTCCGGAGGGGCTCCTTCAGCCCAAGCGCTGTTACAAGCCAATCATGGCATAAATCAGTAAAACATGCTACAACATGAAACCCGTATCATAATTAATAAAATATGTTGCAGCGTGCAGTCCGATCGCATAAACATCCTCACCATCAGGCCCTTGGCCTCACTTAGTCATCAATTTCTCTAGTCTCTCGGGCTCTCAATGTCATGAAAAATTAGCCCAGAAATAATAATGTGATATATAAATAAATGACAACAGAGACTGAGATATGACATGCATATGAATGCGTATGACTGAGTATGTAAATGCAATGTAAGCAGATAACTCAACAGTATAAATGGCCTCAGTGGGTCCCAACAGGATAAACATGTAGCCTAGACATGGTTTCTAATATGGTCACAAATCAATAGCTCTAATACGTAGAGATTCCATGGTTACATATAAGATCAGGTAACTACACAGTATCACAGGGATAACGGAGTCACAATTCACACGGTGCATGCCTACACGCCTGTCACCTAGCATGTGCGTCATCTCAAAACCAAACACATAACACGTTATTCGGGGTTTCATACCCTTAGAACCAAGTTTAGAAGTGTTACTTACCTTGAACAAGCCAATTTCAATGCTGAGAAAGCCAAGCGATGCTCCAAAAATGCCATCACGCGCGTACGGACCTCCGAAAGGCTCGAAACTAGCCAAAAGAAACTCAAATACATCAAATAATACCAAAGAAAACAAACCCAATCGATAAAGATTGAATCTTTAATCAAAGCCCCAAAATCATCCCAAAAGTCCGACCCGATCCCACACCTCGGAACCCAATAAAACTCATAAAATCTTACAACTGCATTAATTATGAGTCCAACCATACAAATCTTACTCAAATCCGACTTCGAATCGATGTTCAAAACTCAAAAATTCACTTTATGAAACTTTAGGCTAAATCCCCCAATTTTTATTTTGGAACCCTCAATCAAATGCCAAAAATGAAGATAGATTTATGATGTCAAATCAAAAATGAGTATAGAATACTTAATCCAATCCACATGGTGCAAATCGCCTAAAAATTGCCCAAATCCGAGATCCCCAACTCAAAAAAGGACCAAATGAACAAACTCTTGGTATTAAATATTTTTTATCCAGCTGTTCTACCTTGTTTCATATAACAAACGATCTTGAAACTCACTTTTGATGTATCTAATAGATTTCTTATAAAATTTCAGTCAAGATAGGCTTTTGAGTCACCCAATTTGGCCTTAAAATAAGGGAGATATGATGTTTTGAAGTTTTAAATAAAGTCGGGAAATTTAAGGGATAAAAATCGACACTTTCGTAATTATTTTAAACCAGAAAATCAGCAACGAAAGAATTTTCGTTTTAGCATCCAAAACTCATTCGAAACCTCTCAAACACAAACCATATATGCATTTCAATCATAAAACATGCTACAAACTTGCTCGCACTCAAAACACCAAAAAGAGATCATTTTGACCCGATATTGACCATGGTCAGAATCCAAATCCTTAACTTAATTGGTTTCTCAACCAATGATCCAAAACATACATGAGCTCCTCGGGACCCAATTCAATCATACTAACAAGTCTTAAAATACGATACGAACTTATCGAAGCTTCAAATCAATCAAACAACATAAATATGACAAGTCGCACCTCAAATTAAAAATCAATGAACTTTGAACTTTTAACTTCCAAAACTCGCGCCGAAACATTCCAAATCAACCCGGAATGAACCCAAATTTTCCACAAAAGTACCATATGACATAACGATGCTATCCCAATTCCCCGAACCACAATCCGAATCCGATATCCTCAAAATCAACTCTCGGTCAAACTTATGAACTTTCCAAACCTTTAAATTTTTAACTTTCGCCAATTTGTGCTGAAACCTTCTAGAAACATCCAAATGTAAATTAGGGCATATGTCAAAGTCAAAATTATCATCCGGACCTAACAAAACCATCAAAAATCCGTTCCGATATCAAGTTCATAAAAGTCAAACTTGGTCAACTCTTCCAACTTAAAGCTTCCTAGTTGAGAATCATTCTTCCTAATTAATTCCGAATAACTTGAAAACCAAAACTGACGATTCACACAATTCATAATACATTATAAAGAGCTACTCATGCCCTCAAACTATCGAGCGAAGTAAAAATACTCAAAACGACCGGTCGGGTCTACACCGACCCTTCCCGAACCCCGCCCATAGTGGGAGCTTAGACTACTATTTTATACTCATGTATTCTAAATAAACACTTGATATCAAATACCTATATATCGGTAGTACTCGGCTTTACTTCAATTAGTAGCTTGTGATCATAGGGTCAAACCTGATATGTTGGATAACATATTAATTACGCTCAGAATTAGTATAATTAATTTCTCTATTTTTTAATTTGTGTGTAGATATAGTTATCCATAAAAATTGTGTATAATTTTATGAAACATTAGATTATTGTGGATGTCCATAACTCCTAAATGAATAACACCCACTACTCTTTTTCATTATCTTCATAACTCCCACTACTCCAATATTTATGGTTGTAATTCCCATACTTTCATAATCTCTCCCATGATCTTCCTCCATGATCTCAAATGCTTAATGACATATTTATGAAATTCTTGTGGTATACCTCTATGTAGTACTATAAATAGAGGATGATAAGTTGTTTTGTAATACACTTGAATATATGAAAGAAATAAGAATCTCCCATCTCTTGCTCCCTACGTTTTGTCTATTTTCTTGTTTTATATTATTACTTTGAGCTAAGTTTTTTAACACATTATCAACTTGAGTCTCTAACCAATTGTATATGTATCCACAAAATTTATCCTACATCCTAAAAGGTTGCAACCAAAAGCCATACATATCATCCCATGGTTAGATGTAAAGAGAAACTGCATATGGTAAGTGATGAAATGTAAGAAGGTACGATTATCTTATACTTGTTATTCCTCTAATGTCTCGTATGCAAACAACTTCGTACTACACATGTATTGCATAAGCACATATTACTATAGCATCTTTTATATCACATTATTGGAACGAATTTTCTAAAGTCGTATATGTGAAAATCATAGTAGCAATTAATTGTTGATATGATGCATGTCATGGTATTAAAGCATATGTTATATAAGTTGTCTTATGCATATTTGTGTGCTAACTATCTTCAATCCGTCCCGCCGCTCCTAACATTTTCTTTTACTTAGATGAATATTTTTTTCTTTTGGGTTTCAACACTTGCATATAGTACAAGAAAATCAATTTTATTTTAACATTAAAAAAATAATCATGCTTATGGTTTCTATTTTGATTCATTAGTCGCTACATTAAGGTGTGGAGTTCATTTTATTTTGCTGGAGTAGACTGCTATAATTCTTCAATTACCTGAGAGAAATACATGTTCAACATTGTCACAAAGCATGTGCTTACAATCATAATACATATACGTGAATGCATCACTTGCAATTGTTTTTCTTTATAGTTCTGATGTAATGATATATGATAGAAGTACGTAATAACATAAAATATATTCTTATTAATATTAATCAAGTGCATATAGATTACTATATACTTGCATTATTGAAAATAAAATCAAGGGTGTTACGATATAAGATCGGGTAGAGACCTACATCTTCATCATGGACTAATCAAAGTGGTAATATTTTTCAAAAGGCTCGAGGGTGAGTCATAGTACACTTTGACCTATTATGACATTAATTAAGGGTAAGACGGTGGGTTCAAGTCCCAACAAACCATAAGAGTAAGATACCAGGTTCGAGTCCTCGTGCACCATGAAGATAAGAGTTGGGTTCGAGTCCCAACGCATTATAACCTTACAAGCCTTTATATGGGTAAAGCATTGGGTTTGAGTTCCAATGCACCATATTGATGATCTAATAATGACTAATGAAAATAATGTATTTTTTATGAAAAAGCATGAAGTTTGTCCCACTTGATTTGCTCCATTGTTGAAGTGAATGCGATAACGGTGCATAATAAATCTAAATAAAGACAAGTGGTTGACCGATGAAATGGCCGTGCCTAAGATCAAAATAATAATAGTCATCATTATGGTAATCGTACAAAAGAGAGAAATAGGGGTTCTCAAAATAATCTTTCAAAGGTGAAGGAAATATGTATCAATGTGGTTTGTTAATACGAGACACACTCACATGATTATAGTCCATTTCTTGAAAATGTGACTTGTGATAAGTATTGTAAATGCAAATTTATTCCTGAAAGTGAATGTGAAAATATATACTTCATGTGATAAAGATTATGCATAATAATGTGCTTATGTATGGTTGAATAAATGCTACAACTCACCTCTACGGGAGGTTTGAGAGAAAGAAAGAGAATGAATATTAGTGTGTGGTCACATGAATATGTCATTGATCCCGTACATGTTGTACGCCAAAAATATTTTATCGTGCCTTATAAAGGGTTATTAAAGGCAAAGTTAAAGCAAGAAATGATTTTGCTTATGATGATTTTGACCATGACAATTATTATGATATAATTTTCTCTGTGAAGGAGACATTTACCATATGAATGATGTGATAAAAGATCATGTAGTACAAAAATCAATGAAGAGCTCCGGAAGAACTAATTTTGTTACTCCGGATGAATGAAAGTGTTCTTGACATTTTTATTGTAGTAAGTCTCAAAAGAAACTTTAGAATTTCAAATGTATTAGCCAAAGTGGATGGCATATTGAGACAATAAATGAAAGGAAGATTGAATATCTTCATACTACTACAATCATACTTGGTAAATCTACGAGGTTACCCGACTTTTATTCTATTTGCACTACAGAAGTATAAGCATGGTGATAGAATTACATGCCATAGTAAATTAGATGTTTTGTCACGACCCAAAATCCACTAAGGGTCGTGGTGGCGCCGGACACCGCTGTCAGGCAAGCCAACCAAGAATGTATAATTAAATTCCAATTTTAGCATTTGCGGAAATCATTGTTCTTATACGATAAATATTAGATAATAACAATTTTACAAAATGAACATAAAGTCGATAAAAGACTTGATACTGAATAATCCAAGATCCTCCCAGAACCCGGTGTCACAAGTGCATGAGCATCTACAGATAAGTAAATAAAATACAACATCCGTCCGAAATACAGTGGACAAGAAATAAACACAATATACTGAAAGGGACTACACTAGCTGTGGGTCGCCTTGAAAAAAGTAACTCACCTAGTCCCAGAATCATCCGCGCTGCTACATCCAGAAGGCTACTAGGGTTACATATACATGTGCAACAAAAATGCACAGAAGTGTAGTATGAGTACGTAAACAACATGTACTCAATGGATATCCCGTCTAATCTCGAAGAAGTAGAGACGAGATGGTCAATTTCGACACTTACTAGAGGTCTATTGACAATATACTAAAAATGTGAGGAAATCATGGATTTATATAGCAGTTCCAATTCACGAAGCCAGAAAATAGGTAAACACATTCAACAAATAATCAAGGATTTTCAAGGTTTACTCTTCATTATCTTATCAATTCATATCAAGCCACGAAGGGCAAATTCACATTTAAAATTCTCAAGCGACAATATAACATGCGCAAATCACACCAAGAAGACGGACCGATCCAACAGAAATAAACTGTACATTTGCCAAGGGTCGACGACGCGCCTATAGATGTATCAATTTAATCTTCCGAGGCGTTCGGCCCGTTCCAAAAATAAACACATACCCTGCTCGTGAATCATGCATGCGACGTTGGTACACATAGAGATACATGCTCAATCAGTCAATTAAGTATTTATCCAAATAAAATAATTTCTCTTTTAAAAATTTAGGAAAAATGATGTTTAATCTCTTTTTAAATTCATTTACTAATTCAAGGTGATTTAAGCAATTCAAGCTATCAATGGGTTCATAAATAATCCAAGTATAACATGCTTTTGGGTCCTAACTACCCGGATGATAGCATAATAGTAGCTACGCACGGACTCTCGTCACCTCATACGTACGTAGCCCCTGCAATTAGGAGCAGATAATAAATTATTACACATATGGGGACATTTCCCTCTTACAAGGTTAGAAAGGAGACTCACCTCGCTCCGAAGATCCAAACCAGCATTCCATGCCCTTCTGAAGACTCTAATTGAGGCACCACGCTCCAAAGCTAGCCAACGGTTATGCAAATCCATTAATATATGCTCAATTATTCATTACAATCTAATTTATAGCAATTCCTAACTCCGATCGAAAAGTTGACCAAAACGCCCTCGGGCCCACGTGCCCGAAATCTGAAATTTTTTGAAGGTAAAGCTTACCCATGACCTTAGGAACTCAAAAATATAGTTTTCACTAAATTCCATACTCAATATCATGGTTAAATTCCAAGAATATAATTTCTAGGTTTTTCCCTCAAAACCCCAAGTTTTTCTACACAATTCATCCTTAAATCCACACATAATTGATGTATTTAACTCAAAATAGGTGGGGATAACTTACCTTATCGTTGATGATGAAAACCCTCTCTTGAAGCTCCCCAAAAATCACCCAAGCCATGAAGAATATGAGAGAAATGGTCAAATCCCGATTTTAAAACAACCCCTCTGCCTCTAGCTATTTCCGCACCTGCAGTTCCTTGGCCGCTTCTGCGGTTCCACAGTTGCGGTTACAATGCCGCATATGCGGTCTCCCCTAGGCCTCCCCCTTTCCCTTCTGCGACAGCACCTCCGCAGATGCGGTCCCGCTTCTGCGGAACATTGACCGCATTTGCGGTCCACTCCAACTGCCCCTCATTCCGCATCTGCGACCACTCTACCGCAGGTGCGGTCCCGCATCTGCGGAAACATGACCGCATCTACGGTACCTTCTCTTATTAGCCCAAATCTGCTTCTGCGGCCCCTTTTCCGCTTCTGTGGGGCCGCTTCTGCGGTTAGCCCACCGCAGAAGCGAAAATACCAGCAACCAGATCCTTCAACCCTCTTCCAAATTCCAAATTCGATCCGTTAACCCTCCGGAATCCACACGAGGCCCCTAGGACCCCAACCAAACATACCAACCAATCCTAAAACACACACACTACGGACTCGCTCGCGGCCTCAAATCACATAAAACAATGCTAAAATCATGAATCGACCTCCAATCCAACCTTAATGAACTTCAAAATTTCAAACTTCTATTTCCGATGTTTAAACCTATCAAATCACGTCCGATGGACCTCAAATTTTGCGCACAAGTCATATTTGACATTACGGACCTACTCCAACTCTCGGAATCGGATTTTGACCCCAATATCAAAAAGTCCACCTCCGGTCAAACTTCTAAAAAACCTTCAAATTTCTATCTTTAGCCAAATGGCTCCAAAATGACCTATGGACCTCCGAATTCACTTCCGATCGAGCCCCCAACTCCAGAATCACCACACGGAGCTATTCACAGTCTCGGAATCCCAAACGGACATCGATAATACTGAAATGCACTTCAATCCAAACTTATGAAATTTCTTCTAAAATGCTAACTTCCACAATAGGGGCCAAAACACTCCCGGTTTATCCAAAGCCCGAACCGGGCATACGCCCAAGTCCAAAATCATCATACGAACCTGCTGGAACTTTCAGATCCTGATTCCGAGGTCGTTTACTCAAAATTACAATCCTAGTTCATTCTTTCAACTTTAAGCTTCCGAAATAAGAATCGTCTTTCCAAATCGACCCTGAACTTCCTAAAATTCAATTCCGACCACGCGCACATGTCATAATACTTGAAACGAAGCTGTTCATGGCCTCCAATTGCTGAACGGAGCGCTAGAACTCAAAATGACCAGTCGGGTTGTTATTTTCTCTCCCACTTAAACATACGTTCGTCCTCGAACGTGCTGAGAACTACACTGAAGTAGTCTGGAATCGCTGTTTAACTTCTAATGCACCTTCCCGTGACACCACAACTCAGTTGAGCACATCAGCTCGATCAATTCTGAAGATATTCCCTTTTGTTCAAGTAAATAATCCCTAGAGCCCAATTCCGACATCCGGGATTCTATGCCCGACTTGTTCCCACCATAAGATCACCATATTAATCACTACACGCTATACCCAAACATGACTACATAACTCTGCTGAATTCACACCTTTCATCACTTTACTCACCAGACCACAATAACATCTTCTGATCAACTTAGTCAAAATCCTACTAATCTGATGCTCCCATTGCACCCCATGACTTACACAGGTCTTACTCTAACCTTTACAATACCTCCACAACGGAAGAGATGTACAGAAATTCATAACCAACTGCCGAGTCAACACATCATTAGGTCCATACCTCTGACAAAACCATCACCTCATTCAGGACCAAATAATGCTCTTATCTCCATAATTTACTTCATATACTCAGATTGCTCTGATCCTAAATCCAAAAATCTCGTCTCACCCAGTACGAATTGCTCAGACAATAAGCCACCCCAGACAAAATCAAAAGTCTCATATGATGCCACAATGTGCCAATAGGCCACCAATTCGAACGCGATACGAAAGGAAAATGAACTCTGGAAGGAATTACCTAACTCATGCACTAATATAGACTTTCCTTAGAAAATAGGAAGCAAGGCACACAAAATAGAATATAGAAAACTATACTCAACATCACACTATTGCGTCGTGCAACCCGATCCACACATAGATCTCACATAAGGAGATGCACATCGAGCCAAATTTGCTCATTACAACAAAATATCGAATATCGGTCATAAGCATGATAAATGCATAATAACATCCCTGAGGGAACATATAGTTCCATAAACTACAAAACTCAAGCACAACTGAGGTGCGATATACAATCTGAATCTCAAGAGCCATCTTGCTCATAATACATCATTTCTATGCGGATCCTCAACACATAAGCAATTCCTCAAGCCGTCTCATAACTCACACGACGCAATGCATCACTACATGAAATATCAGACAACGAAATAACACCCTGAATACTCCATAAGGAGCGCATTACTGAAATGAACACAACTGGCCTGACATAGAGCCCAAATTTACATTTAAATCCATCCACCGACCTCAAGTCGATCCTGATCATATCAAACTAAGCCAATAACCTTTCAAAGGTCCATGCTAATTTCCCTCTTCTCATAACACACAAGGACAACCATCATAACCGGAGTACTCATCCACAGCCCACAACTTAGTAACTGAGTGCCCTCTAGGCATATATCCTCAACTTATCGATATCATCACAAATCTTCATACTTGGTTTAACTTCTTCAATCAGTCAAGTGACTACATGCCACACTTATACGATCTTCCTGTGGGACTCGCTCCCACAACCTTCTGAAACACATAACAGGTCCACACACCCAAACCACCGGCCGCACTAACGTTGAAAAGCGATCTAGAATCCCTAACCAGGGTGCAAAGCCTTTTTTTCACAAAACACCAATCTCAGGTGACGCTGATGACAATACCACTTACTTTGAATATCGAAACTCCTTTCGTGCTCATCCGAGCTCGTGACATCCTTGTCGGCACCGAACTGCAACCTTGATTCCTTTCACTTCAAATCCCATACTAGTCACTGCACCCAACATGCCAATGTACGATAGAACATGACCCTTATCATAACCCGAAACTACTAATAGGTCAACACTTCATCACATAAAAGCTTTTCACTGAACTCGCTTTAAGAGAAACATAGCAACACACAGGCAAATTCTTATAACCGTAGAAATACACAAATCTCTAAGTAGTGGTCTAAGGCACCATAGCCTTCCCAGAATACACTTCCACATAACAAGCCATAACAGTAGAATGCTTCAGAATAATATCAATTACAGCGACTGACAAGCCTCATACGCACCGCCACAGATCACTTGCATAACTTAATCACGCTGAAAGAGCTGATCTCTACCACCAACATTCCAACTAAATTACGGCTAACCAATCTATCTCCTTTCGATTCACCCCGATTGCCTTAGAAATAATACTAATTCCATCCAACACATAACATACTCCATCTGCACTCATCTCGAGTGACCTTGAATCACGAGACCATGCTGTCTCAAATCCCACGGACTATTTCATATCTCTCAAATGCTATACCGCAAGTCAAAATATCATAGAACATTCTGGGCACCTTCTCATAAGCTGCTACAAAGCTTGATTCTTAACTGTACTTATAGGTTCGAAATCATTAGGTACCACACTTTATCTTTTGAATTTCACTAGGACCACTGTTGAGAGCCACCCGCTCTGTCTAGGCCCCGAATATAATCAATTCCATAAATCTTCTAGCACATGGATGCCCCATTGGTGAAGCACCTGGCAGAATCACTTCCCTGGGAACCCGCATCTTTACAAAGAAAAATCCTGAATCCTTCCCAAAGTTTGAACATGGGTCAATAAGGTCAACGATAGCCCACCTTTAATACTTCCTTGCTCAAATTACCACTTATGGCCCTTTCCCGTAGCTGAAATAGCCCATCGATATGCTAATAGCAAAAAATCTCGCAAGTAGTTAACAATGCAACCCAATCATAAGCGGTGGGACTCTCCCACTTATCATGAAGCCATCATATCACAAATCTGGAATTCACCCGTCCTCTTTATCTCTTATTGACATAACCTCGCGCAATCAACCGCCAAAGTTCTCGAAATCTTTTTATAAAACCCCTTCTTATATTCTGACTCATCAAACATATTTGCACAACTGATTTCTTTGCTATATAACCGATAGGATTCTTCGCAGAAGCCTCGCCAACCACGCGACCGCTAACCTGCTCACTTAGGTAACCCACCTATAAAAGCTCTCCCCCGCCTCTTCCAACGCCGCTGCACGGTACACAATCACTTTGACATCAATAACCCATTCTGAGTCTGAGCTCACTCTCCAACTGCACAGATCCATTTACCCCATGGACATCATTTAAATGTGAGGCAACAACCTTCCAATTCAAAGTTATGCCGCATCCTTCTTCACTTAAGCGGCTCCTTTCCGTTATATTAAATCTCCTGCCGCATGATAGCCCATACTTCTAATTAATTCCGCAGGCTTCAATCGCCAGCCATTAAATCCCAAATCATTCCAAACTCTCCTTAAGGTAGGTGGTCATCCCACTACAAAGCACATATGCGACTCCACCGGTCTCCCACTTTGGCGGAACTCATTCCCTTAATCGATTACTCGGCCTTCCAAAAACTCTAGCCACCGCCTGACACTTCCCACATGTCCTTCCTCATACTTTGGTGCTCACTTGCTGTCTTAAACAAAACTCTATCTTCGTGGAACCTTAACCCACAATTGCTGCCAACTTAAACCTTTCCGAAGGTCATCTTTACCGAACCGTCAACATTAGAAATACTGATTCAATCCTGAACTACCGCACCCTATGATATCTGACAGTTGTGTCTCCAATTCTATCTCACAATATCTTGCCCCAAAGGCAAATTGTAGAAGATCATAGCACCGACAAACTTAGTACGTTCAATTAGGACAATGACATACCGTCATAGAAGAAAACTCTACAACGCTTGCAAATATCAAGCCTCATTACTTCCACCAGCCCACATCTGACCATCCTTAGTTCGATTGTCTTTCCCCTCCCGGGAATAAAATACTGGATCTCTTGATTATGCACTGAGTAAACCCCCCTTCAAGTCATTCACTGCCCCGACATGTGGGCAAAACATCCTACCATCATAACACTACCGTGCAACATTCGTTTGTAAGCATAATGGTAATGTGTGCCTAACCTTAGAGCTCTTAAAAGTACCATTACTGAGCTGAAACATTAGAATATCCTTCCATAAGGTGACGATAATAATCCAGTCAACTACACTGGGAGAAACATCCCATATCACATCTGTAGTACCATTGCGGTTCTTCAATTCTCGATTTATAACAGGTGCTTCGCATCGCATAAGATTGAGTAGGAAGAAACAAAGGAATAAGCCTCATATGAATAAAATCGCACGATAAGGAATCAAGAAGGGAAGTAGTACTCCTAACAGTCTTGCAGCCTCCCGAGGATAACTACAGATGTCTCCGTACCGATTCGCGAGACTTTACTAGACTTGCTCATGACTCGTGAGACCCTAAGAACCTAGTCCTCTAATACCATGTTGTCACGACCCAAAATCTACTAAGGGTCGTGGTGGAGTCGGACACCGCTATCAGGCAAGCCAACCAAGAATGCATAATTAAATTCCAGTTTTAGCATTTGCGGAAATCATTGTTCTTATACGATAAATATTATATAATAACCATTTTACAAAATGAACATAAAGTCGATAAAAGACTTGATACTGAATAATCCAAGATCCTCCCAGAACCCGGTGTCACAAGTGAATGAGCATTTACAGATAAGAAAATAAAATACAACATCCGTCCAAAATACAGTGGATAAGAAATAAATACAATATACTGAAAGGGACTACACTAGCTGCGGGTCGCCTTGAATAATGTAACTCACCTAGTCCCAAAATCATCTGCGCTGCTACACCTAGAAGGCCACTAGGGTTACATATACACGTGCAACAAAAATACACAGAAGTGTAGTATGAGTACGTAAACAATGTGTACTCAATGAGTATCCCGTCTAATCTTGAAGAAGTAGAGACGAGATGGTCAACTTCGACACTTACTAGAGGTCTATTGACAATATACTAAAAATGTGAGGAAATCATGGATTTATATAGCAGTTCTAATTCACGAAGCTAGAAAACAGGTAAACGCCTTGAACAAATAATCAAGGATTTTCAAGGTTTACTCTTTATTATCTTATCAATTTATATCAAGCCACGAAGGGCAAATTTCACATTTAAAATTCTCAAGGGACAATATAACATGCGCAAATCACACCGAGGCGATGGCCCGATCCAACATAAATAAACTGTGCACTTGCCGAGGGTCGATGACGCGCCTATAGATGCATCTATTTAATCTGCCGAGGCGTTCGGCCCATTCCAAAAATAAACACATACCCTGCTCGCGAATTATGCATGCGACGCAGGTACACATAAAGATACATGCTCAATCAGTCAATTAAGAACTTATCGGGGATATTTATCCAAATAAAACAATTTCTCTTTTAACAATTCAAGAAAAATGACGTTCAATCTCTTTTTAAATTCATTTACTAATCCAAGGTGATTTAAGCAATTCAAGCTATCAATGAGTTCATAAATAATCCAAGTATAACATGCTTTTGGGTCCTAACTACCCGGACGATAGCATAATAGTAGCTACGCACGGACTCTCGTCACCTCGGGCGTACGTAGCCCCTGCAATTAGGAGCACATAATCAATTATTACACTTATGGGGACATTTCCCTCTTACAAGGTTAGAAAGGAGACTCACCTCGCTCCGAAGATCCAAACCGGCATTCCACGCCCTTCCGGTGACTCTAATTGATGCACCATGCTCCAAAGCTAGCCAATGGTTATGCAAATCCATTAATATATGCTAAATTATTCATGACAATCTAATTTATAGCAATTCCTAACTCCGATCAAAAAGTTGACCAAAATACCCTTGGGCCCACGTGCCCGGAATCCGAAATTTTTTGAAAGTAGTTACCCATGACCTTAGGAACTCAAAAATATAGTTTTCAATAAATTCATACTCAATATCGTGGTTAAATTCCAAGAATATAATTTCTAGGTTTTCCCCTCAAAACCCCAAGTTTTTCTACACAATTCATGCTTAAATCCACACATAATTGATGTATTTAACTCAAAATAGGTGGGGATAACTTACCTTATCGTTGATGATGAAACCCCTCTCTTGAAGCTCCCCAAAAATCGCCCAAGCCATGAAAAATATGAGAGAAATGGTCAAATTCTGATTTTAAAACAACCCCTCTGCCTTCAGCTATTTCCGCACCCGCGGTTCCTTGGCCGTTTCTGTGGTTCCGCAGGTGCGGTTACAATGCCGCATCTGTAGTCTCCCCTGGTCCTCCCCCTTTTCGCTTCTGCGACAGCACCTCCGTAGATGCGGTCCCGCTTCTGCGGAACATTGACCGCATCTGCGGTCCGCTCCAACTGCCCCTTATTCCGCATCTGCGACCACTCTACCGCAGGTGCGGTCCCGCATCTGCGGAAACATGACCGCATCTGCGGTCCCTTCTCTTCTTAGCCCAAATCCACTTCTTTGGCCCCCTTTCCACTTCTGCGGGGCCACTTCTGTGGTTAGCCCACCGTAGAAGCGAAAATACCAGCAACTAGATCCTTCAGCCCTCTTCCAAATCCCAAATTCGATCCGTTAACCATCTGGAATCCACCCGAGGCCCCCGAGACCCCAATCAAACATACCAACCAATCCCAAAATATATTACGGACTCGTTCGCGGCCTCAAATCACATCAAACAACGCTAAAATTATGAATCGACCTCCAATCTAAACTTAATGAACTTTAAAATTTCAAACTTCTATTTCCGATGTTTAAACCTATCACATCACGTCCGATGGACCTCAAATTTTGCGCACAAGTCATATTTGACATTACGGACCTACTCCAACTCTAGGAATCGAATTGCGACCCCGATATCAAAACGTCCACTTCCGGTCAAACTTCTCAAAAACCTTCAAATTTCTATCTTTAGCCAAATGGCTCCAAAATGACCTACGGACCTCCGAATTCACTTCCGATCGTTCCCCCAACTCCAAATTCACCACACGGAGCTATTCACAGTCTCGGAATTCCAAACGGACATCGATAATACTGAAATGCACTTCAAGCCAAACTTATGAAATTTCTTCTAAAATGCTAACTTCCACTATAGGCGCCAAAACACTCCCTGGTTATCCAAAACCCGAACCGGGCATACGCCCAAGTAAGAAATCATCATACAAACCTGCTGGAACCTTCAGATCCTGATTCTGAGGTCGTTTACTCAAAATTCCAATACTAGTTCATTCTTTCAACTTTAAGCTTCCAAAATGAGAATCCTCATTCCAAGTCGACCCTAAACTTCCCAAAATTCAATTCCGACCGTGCGTACATGTCATAATACCTGAAATAAAGCTGTTCATGGCCTCCGATTACTGAACGGAGCACTAGAACTCAAAACGACCGATGAGGTCATTACATGTTTACTGAAATAAATATCAGTTCGCATGACCACCCAACCATTCCGATACAATTATGATGCGAAAAATGATTAAGAATTCACATTGGCATATATTAAAGAATTAGGAGATTCTTTGAGAATTCTCCTATACGACTTGTTCTCATGATAAATTGATTACTATACCAGCTGGGGTTGGGATTCTATTCCCTGAGTTTTGGAACGTATAAAAGGTGATATATATATATATATATATATATAGAGGTCCAGTCACCTGCCATATGGACCATTTACTATTATATGATTTTAATAGATGCATATACTCTATGGTCACATGTGCGTTTGTTATCAACTTGCAGTTTGTCTTTTGCAAGGTTGCTTGCTCAAATTATTAGAGCATCGTTTTAGGATAAAAATTATAATAATTTATCTTGATAATGCTGGTTTAAATACAAGTTGGTTTAGCAGAAACTGTATACCTCCAATTATTGCTAAACCATTGGTTATGAGAACAAAACTCCAAATAGAAATTTGTATGAAGTGTATTATTTAATATACAACAGAACTTGTACACATCTAGCCAACAAGTTATGATACATTCTCCCCATCACAATTGGTTCAGGGTCAGGAACCAAATATTTTAATCTAAAAATATGGATGTACTATATGATTTAATTGTGCCACCATAATGCAAAAAGATTGGTCCCCAAAGAAGGTTGGGGATATGTGTTGGTGATCCCAACATTAGGGGGAGAAAATGAGCAGCTGAAAAAATAATACATGGAATGAATTATTATAAGTACACTTAGATCCTCGTACAAGAAAATATGAACTTGAAGTTCAAGTGATAATTCATTTGTCGAATATTGCCATGCACATTTGCTAACCCAAACCCAAAACTAAATGTCATATTTCAGTTATTAATGCTCCAAATAGAATAAAGTCCATGATGGACATAGTCTATAAAACGCATGAAGCGTAATAGAATAATCGGCTCCAAAGATAAAACTCCTTGAGGAAGGAGAGAAGCAAATGTTCAAGATGGTTATAATAAGGAGGCAAGTGCTTTATAAGAGGACCATAACATAACACTTCATAAGACCTCATGGAAGAGGCTTAGGTACCTGAAAATAATGAGATAAAGAGATC
This sequence comes from Nicotiana glauca, assembly GCA_026770625.1. Classification (NCBI taxonomy): domain Eukaryota; kingdom Viridiplantae; phylum Streptophyta; class Magnoliopsida; order Solanales; family Solanaceae; genus Nicotiana; species Nicotiana glauca. The sequence goes on from MU748595.1 coordinate 53,551, forward strand.
TCAATAAGTTATGTCTTTATTGGGTAACGATGGAATCGATATAAAATGATCGTCAACGATATTGTTAATATAATTTACCACTCAATATTATTAATATTGATGAGGATCTTGATCTCAAATCTGTCATGGAATTTGGACAACTAAATGATTAGCCAAATGAAAAATACACAATGAAATTGACTTTACCCAAAAAAATATAAAATTGGATGGATAGTCCATTGTGCAAAAAGTGAAATGAAAAAATAAAGTCGATAGACATAAAGACGACTTGTGGAACACGATTTTTCGTAAATATCCTAGCAATAGTTATATGGAGACAGGTTCTCCAGTGGGGATGAAATTGTTTTCAGGTTTTAATACGGCAATCATGAAAAACTTGATATGCGTATAATGAAAATCCTTGAGGACTTAAACTGTTCTGTAGCATATAGAGGTTCCCAAAGGTTTTGTTAAATAAAGCTTCAGCATTCCATGTATGACATATAGGATTATTTTTGTGTCTTAGTGCACTGAGTGCACTTAGGCTTCTCGCTAGAACCTTGAGTATAACGTTATACTAGCAAGATTAAGATTTAATTCGATATGGAGACACTGTAATGCAATTAGTAATATTAGAGGAGAATCATTGATAGATTTGTTTATTTTAACAAATACTGTCAAGATTTTGTTGGTTATGCAAATGCAGGCATTTTCCTGAAGTTTGTTCTTCAAACAATCTATTTGCATGTGAGGGTATTTCCATACTATCATTTTACAAGGCAGTGAATTGTTGATACTTATTCAAGTCATGCCAAGATAAGCAACTGATAAAGCAAGGGACTCAACACACAATAGATGTGTGACTTTTCTTTGAAGAGAAGATTCCAATAATATTGAAGTTGATGCTGTTTGCACAGCTCAATTGAAAGAAGGATATATCGAAGGAGACATAAGAAAACAAATTTCACCAAAGTTCTTTTTGTGACGCATGATCTTCAAAAGAATGGTGAAATTAATATTCAACAAAATTCGTTCATATGATAATTTGGCTGATCTGTTCACTAAGGCATTGCTAACCTCAATGTTTGAGAAGCTGAAATACAAGATTGAAATGCATTGTCTTCAAGGAATAAAGTGATGTTTCATCAGGGGGAGACAAATATGCGTTGTACTCTTTTTCCTTTTGCACAAGTTTTGTCTTAATGTGTTTTCCTAGCAAGGGTTTTAACGAGGCAACAGACAATGCATATTATAAGATATGTGTACTCTTTTTCCTTCACTAAGATTTTTTTCCCACTGGGTTTTATCTTAGTAAGGTTTTAATGAGGCACATTGTTTACGAACATCCAATGGGGAGTGTTATGAAATATTAGATTATGGTGGATGTCCATAACTCCTAAATGAATAATAATCACTACTCTTTCTATTATTTCCATAACTCTCACTACTCTAATACTTATGGTTTTAACTCCCATATCTCCATAATCTCTCCCATGATCTTCCTCCATGATCTCAAATACTTAATGGCATATTTATGGAATTCTTTTGGTATACCTCTATGTAGTACTATAAATAGAGGATGATAAGTTATTTTGTAATACACTTGAATATATGAAAGAAATAAGAATATCTCATCTCTTGCTCCCTACATTCTTGTATATTTTCTTATTTTATATTATTAATTTGAGCTAAGTTTTTTAACATATAACTATTTTTGCATTTTTGCGGCTAAATACAATGTGATACCGTAGTAACCAAAATTGCCAAACATCTACTAAATTTTTTTCTCCATTCATCAGTTTGTTTATATTAATAAATTATAATAAAAATATATTATTCCCCACATTTCTTTCTCAAGCATTAACTTATAAATAATCTCTACTAGTTTATGACGACCCGGCCAGTCGTCTTATGAGTTATCGCTCCGTTTTCTTCATTTCTACTTATTTATCTAAAAATAATAAAGTTATTAATGACTGGACGAAACTAAGAAATAACCCCTCATGTGCAAAATTATAGAATATCCCCTTTAAGATCCATTTTCTTCATTTATACCTATTTATGCTTCATTATCCGTGTTATATGGTATCGGGTTGGTCGGATTGAGTCCGGAATAATTTTGATAAGGTTTAAGTTGTAAAGTCAACCAAATGTTGACTTATACGTTAGAGGGCTCGGATGTGAGTTCCGATGGTGCGGTTAGCTTCGGGAGGTAATTTATGATTTAGGAGTGTGATCTGAATGGGTTTTGGGGGTTCAGAGTAAAATTAGGCTTGAATTGGCAAAGTTGATATTTTGGCAATTTCCGGTTGGTAGGCGAGATTTTGATATAGGGGTAGGAATGAAATTCCGAGAGTTGTAGTAGTTCCGTTGTGTTATTTGGGATGTGTGTGCATAATTTTATGTCATTCAGACGTGATTTGGTTGGATTTTTGATAAAAACAGAATTTGGAAGATTTTATAAACTTAGGCTTGAATCCGATGTGTTTTGGGTGATTTGATGTTGTTTGAGGTGTTTTGATGATTGGAACAAGTTTTAATAAGGTTTTAGGATATGTTGGTGCCTTTGGTTGAGGTCCCGAGGGCCTCGGGTGAGTTTTGGGTGGTCAATCGGATAATTTTGGAGTTAAGAAAATTGCAGAAAATCTGTTCAGCTGTTGCAAGGATTTTACCCTTCACATTCGCAAGAGGAGCCTCGCGTTTGCGAAGAGTCAATTTAGGAAGGCAAGGATTAATCCTTCACGTTCACGATGGGAGCTCCGCATTCGCGAAGGGCTGAGGATTTGGAGTATCGCATTCGCAGGAAGGGCTTCGCAATCGCATAGAGGAATTGGGCCACCTGGGTTGGAGAGTTGTCCATCGCGTTCCCGGGAGATGGAGCGCGTTCGCGAAGGTTCGCTTGGGTAAAGTATCGCATTCGTGAGGGCTTGGTCGCGATCGCGTAGAAGAAAAATTGGTCAAAGTAAAATTGTGCTTTGCGAACGCGAGGGTTTGACCACGTTCGCGAAGAAGGAAATTAAGGCTTGGGCAGAATGTTTTTAACTCGTCTTGTCCACGATTTTGGGGCTCATTTCCTGCATAGTTGTTCATTTTGGGAGATTTTTGAAGAAGATTGAAGAGGGATTCAAGGGGAAACGTTTGGAGGTAAGATTCTTGGACTTAAAACTCGATTATTATGTGAATTCCATATAGAAAATCATGAAATCTAAGCCTAAAAATTGAAGAACTAGGGCTTGTAATTGGAGACCAAACATTTGGGATTTGAAGGGTCATTTGGGGATGGATTTTGATGTTCTTTGTATGTATGAACTCGTGGGTAGATAAGAAATCCGTTGGTGTAAAAATTTCTAAATTTCGAGACGTGGGCCGGGGGGTCGGGTTTTGGTAATTTCAGGATTTATGCCCTTTATTGATTGTTTCACTTGGGCTTCGATCCCTTAGCATATTTTGACGTCCTTGTTCTAATTTTTGGATAGATTCGACACACGTGGAGGACGATTCGAGGGGAAAAGGCATCGCGAGCTAGAGATTTAGCCGGTTCGAGGTAGAAAATGATTGTAAATGATGTTCTGAGGGTTTGAAACCCATATTGCACATCGTAGTGCTATATTGAGGTGAGGCACACGCTTGATGGCGAGCATGGAGTCGTGCACTATTGGGGATTGTGATTTGGTCCATCCCGATTGATGATTTTACCTCATATTTGACTGAATACTATTTGCTATCATCATTATTTGGGTTGAATGTCATATTTGGGCCTAATGCCAACTATTTGAACCCTCTGGGGCTTTTTATTGATATTTCCTCACTGTTCTGACTTATTACTTGAACTCAGTCATGTTATTTTCCACTATTTTCATACTCAGCCATGTTTACTCAGTTTTAAGACTTAAATGATATTTTAAATGATGATTGGCTGAGAAACACTGTTTTACTATTGCTCGAGCGGCTTGTGATGATTTTGACTGAGTAAGGCCGAGGGCCTATATGGTGAGGAGAGACGGATATTGATTTGAGGCCGAGGGCCTGAGATATGTATGCCGTGAGGTGGCTTGATTGATATGAGGCCGAGGGACTAGTTTGATGCCACGAGATGGCTTGATATTGTGCTTGGGCTGCAAGGGGCCCCTCCAGGAGTCTGCACAACCCCAGTCGCGAGTACCCATTATGATGTAAGATTGAGCCCACGTGGCTGGTATGGTTCTGAGATGTTGACCGAGGGGCGAATTTGTTGATACTGTGCCCAAGGGGCAAACTTCTATTTGCTTACTTTGTTTTAATTTCTGTCAATTATCTATTTTATTTTTGAAAAAGGATTTTTACTTGACTTTTCACTAGTTTACTGCTTTTAATGGTTTTACTGCTTCATTATAGAATGCCTTGTGCTTTACGTGTTTTCGTATTTTCAGTCATCAATTATATTTATTACTCGCTAAGTTAAAGTACTCACTTTACTCCCTGCACCCTGTGTGCAGATTTAAGCGTAGCTGGTTCCGCTCCCGAGTGCTGATTCCTCCAGTTTTGCAGCGGGCGTTCGGAGATTACGAGGTAGCTGTTGATGTCTGCAACCTCGTGTCTCTGTTCCTCTATTTCTTCCGCTCCTTTTTCAGAAATTTGTACTATTTTATGGTTCTTAGCGGGATTGTATTCTGACTTATAGATGCTCATGACTAGTGACACGCCGGTTAGGGCTGTGTATGGGTGATTGTAACGACCCGACCGGTTGTTTTTGGAATTTACGCCCCAATTCCCCATTAACTGCTTTCCCTAAGTTCATTTCTGCTATCTTGGTTTGCCGGGACGTTCGGTATTAGGATTTGGAGTGTCTTGGGACACTTAGTCCCGAAATGAGAGCTTAAGAGTTGAAAAATGCTCCTTATTCAGAACAGTGTGAAGACGACCTCAGAATGGGAATCCGATAGTTCCATTAGCTCCGTTAGGTGATTTCGGGGTTGGGAGCATGTTCGGAATGTTATTTGGAGGTCCGTAGCTCATTTAGGCTTGAAATGCCGAAGTTTGAGATTTTGAGGTTTCCGGTCCAATTGTGAATTTTTGATCCGAGGGTCGGATTGGAATTTCAGAAGTTTCTGTAGCTCCGTCATGTCATTTGGGATGTGTGTGCAAAATTTTAGGTCATTCGGACGAGGTTTGGTTAGGGTTTTTGATCGAAAGCGTATTTTGGTAGAATTTGAAGTTCTTAGGCTTGAATCCTTGATTTAATCGGGCTTCCGGTGTTGTTTGAGGTGTTTTGAGGATTGGTACAAGTTAGAATAAGGTATTAGGTGGTATTGGTGCTTTTGGTTGCAGTCTCGGGGGTCCCGGGATGATTTCGGATGCTCAACGGGCAAAGTTTGGAGTTAGAAGGAAAATGTTGCAGCAGGCTTCTGGTATTTTCGTTTCTGTGGTCCTGGAGCCGCAGAAGCGGAGCCGCATAAGTGGCTTCCTCACAGCAGACGCGGAGCCGCATAAGCGGCCATTTCTTCGCATAAGCGGAATTTTTCCATCCCAGGAGAACCGCAGAAGCAGTCTCTTTCCCGCGTAAGCGGAACTGCAGATGCGGTTTTGAGTCCGCAAAGGCGAACACTGCCCTCTTAAGTTGAACCGCCAAAGCAGTTAGTCTCACTGCAAAAGCGGGACTGCAGAAGCGGTCCCTGGGCCACAAAAGCGGAAATCACTGGTCTGAAAAAGGGATAATCCGAGGGTTTATTTCAAA